>PVJA010020513.1:0-36852 GCA_004027025.1 Myocastor coypus | reverse complement strand
GGAGACAACAGGATATTTACATACACAAGTATGATTTATTTCACTTATAAGTATAGGTTATAGTTGCATTCATTTACCTTTAAAAGCCTCATGTTTTTCTGTCTTTATAGCAGAATAATACTCCATGGTATAAAAATACCATGTCTTTTTATCCATTTGTAATGTATTACAAAAGAGTTAACAGAAAAAACAAAAAACAAAACAAAACAAAAAAAACTTAAAAAGCCTGCATTATTTTGTGAGAGTGTACTGGGACATAATTATCAGGAAGTCATTCAGGATACATTTCCCTCCATTTTACATATTATAAATCAAGAAAAAAAAGGCCCTGGGCTTTAAGAATTTAGTTGATTTGTCATGGGTCACATATAAATGTCAGGTCAATTTAAATTTACACATCTTTGAAAATACAGTGAATATTTTAAAGATACAAGACAGGCCAATTCTCCCAGTAGTGTGACATTTTACATAAAAATATTTTAAACAAATTGCTTTTTGAGAAAACAGCTGTTTTTTAAAATTTTATTCATTTATCATAGATTATAAAAGGTGCTTTGTGGTGATCCCCAAATCAAAATCACAAGGAAAGGTAAGTGTTTTGAATTAATCCAGGACACTGAGCCAGCCACAACAGCACACTTAAAGACAGTCACAGCAGAAGACTTTCAGAACTACTTCAGAAGGGCCAGGGAGACAGCTCAGAGGAGCAGCGCCTGCCTGGCAAGCGTGAGAGCTGGAGTTCCAGTTCAGGAATCAGCAAAACAACGGTAGAAAAGTGGCAAGAATGATGGGATAAATGTTCCTAAAGTGAGAGAGAGAGAGAGAGAGAGAGAGAGAGAGAGAGAGAGAGAGAGAGAGAGAGAGAGAGAACTTTGAGGGGGTTAAGGCAGTGTTATTTTACTGTAATAAAAATTTTTGAAATTTAAATATCCACTACTTCTCTTGATTACACTTTATGTAAATATATCTCCTTTTAAAATCCTCTCTTAGACATTGAAAGCAAGAAGCATATTATTTAATGCTTTTGCCTATTTGTAACCTCAGCTGTTTTCTAGGGATTATGCATAGACTTTTAAAAATATGTGCAGATACTTTTGTTTGGTATAATAAATAGAACCTACAACTGGCCAGGTGTGCACATGTTCAGCAGTATTGTGTGGTTCTCACAGAAGTGTTGGTTTAGAACTAACTGATAAATAAACTTTTGGAGACATTTCAGGGTCTACTTTTTGGCAACCTTTAAAAAAATAAGGATTAAAGAAAATGATTCATAGGTGGTTAAAGATCATAAGGAAGCTTACTATTGGATAAAATTACTTTGTCATAGCCTGGCCTTGATAAAGTATCATTTAAGTAGTAACATGTATCCAAAATTTCTATAATTCTAAATACATTAACAGAAATTGTTGGACTTATTTGGTAAGTAATTTAGCCTATGAATTATTATCATAGATTCATATCAAAACACTATCAGTGTGGGTAAATGACAAGGTGTATCTGATAGCAAGTTGTACAGTGCCAAGTGAGATGATGTACCTCATTTTACATCTAATTCTGCTAGCAAGTGTTAGGCCAGAATCTGATAATCACAGTATTTTGGTTATACATAGCTTATCCATTATTTTAATACCTGATTTTCAATGATGGTGAATTGTACAAACACTTAACTATATGCTAACATATAATAGTAATACAAATAAAATGGACTTGAATTATCCTGAGACTTCCTTCTCCTATTGGAAAATTTGTTTTCCATGAAGCCAGTCTCCAGTGTCAAAAAGTGTGTGGACCTGATGACACAGACTACCAGGTCAAAGGCATTTCCTGAAGTTGGGCAGTGTGGCATTTCTGAATTCAAAGTTTTCACTGCTTTGTAAACTCAAGGTAACAGTCTACGATGAAGTGGGCTAGAAGCCCCTAGGAGACCTACAAGCTGTATTATATAGATTATGATGAATGGCTCATTAGTCAGATGAGAAACAAACTGCCATTCATTATAGGCAGTCACCAGTAGTTCCACAAATGCAGGTTGTGCTGATTTGTCTAAAAGAATAAAGGACTTTTTGTTTCTTTATAGTCTACATGTGAGCATCTATATTCAGAATTCTTAAGAGGTATGTTATGGTTTATGTCTAGTTGTCCCCCCAAAGCTTCATGTAGTCACTGGGCAGGGACTTCTATAGATTTAAACTTGACTCATGAGACACTGGGATTATGTGTTTTTGTACTGATGGGATTATTGGTCTGAGTAGGACTGGGACTATGGGTG
This sequence comes from Myocastor coypus, assembly GCA_004027025.1. Classification (NCBI taxonomy): domain Eukaryota; kingdom Metazoa; phylum Chordata; class Mammalia; order Rodentia; family Myocastoridae; genus Myocastor; species Myocastor coypus. Next base: position 34,583 of record PVJA010020513.1, on the reverse strand, counting down.
TGGTCTAGGGCAGATATCCTAAGCAGAGAGCCTGATTGGAATATGAAGAGAGACAGACAGACTAGAGCTGTTGCTCTCTGCTGTTCTACCGCCATGAACTGGATGCTCTCTGCCCTATTCCACTCAGCCTTGGGCCAGCCAAATATGGACTGAAACCTCCTGAACTGTGAGCTAAATAAACCTTTCCTTCCTTCATTTTGAGTGTTGGGTATTTGTCCCAGCAACAAGTAAAAAAGTAACTAAAACAAGGTAGAAGTGATCCTATATTTGAACTATCACATTACTTATTCAATTAATCCAGTTTCTTTATCCAGTGGATAAAGAAACAGAACTCAGTCTCATAGAGTATATAACATATAAGAAGGAATAACTGGTAGGCTTCAACAAGCTTCTTGGCTCAGGCAAGTAATAGAAGTGAGAGGAGGATGAGTAGGTAATGCCTCTGCGAACCATCAGCCTTGAACACAGTAACCCAAGCTACCAGCACATGGCCCAATGACCAGCAAGCCTTCAGCCTTCCAGATTAGCTTTCACTTTTCCATAGTGAAAAATCTTCTGTATGTTTTCTATCAATTCTTCCTTCTCCTTTTCTACCAGTTCCCATGACAGGTATGTTGAAATATTCACCTGTGGTTATGGATTTCTATCTGTTTCTCTTTTAATTCTGGTAAATTTGTTTTATATATTCTGAAGCTGCTTTTAAGGTGTATGAAAACTTAATGACTTTATGTTTTTCTCCTGAATTGTCCTTTGCATTACCATAACTGTGTTCCTTTTTTGTGTGTGGTGGGCTCAGCCCACCCTGGGGGTGGAGCTGGAGGGACATGTGGTGCTGGGGATGGAGTCGCAGACCCTGTGCGCTTGCCAAAGCTTTCCTAAGCAGGGGCTTTTGACCACTGAGCTCTCTCTCAGACTCACTGTGTTGCTTTTTATTCCTAGCAACTCCTATTTCCTTAGAGCCTATCTTAACATAATCATACCTACATTTTTAATATTCACATACCCATTATTTGCACCTATCTTTTTGTTAGTGCTTACGTGGCACACAACTTTCTGTATACTTTAGACCTTTTTGTGTCTCTGTATTTAAGTATTGTCTCAGGGCTAGGGATATAGCTCAGCAGCATAACTAAAGGAGAAAGGTGCCTAAAAAGTGTAAGGTCCTGAGTGATTCTTGGTACCAAGAAAAGATGAAGACTCTGACAACAGTACATACAAGGACTAAATGACAGTGCAACGTTTGATGATCTAGCAGACTTCTTTAATGGGTTTGTTAAAATTAATGAGAGAACTGGGCAACCCATGATCCACATCTACCTAGATAAGGCAACAGGAAGGCCCAAAGGTGATGCACATTGTCCTATGAATATTGACTGACTGCCAAGGTTGCTATGGAGTGGGAAAGACTTTCAAGGAAGCAAACTTAGTTTCCCTTGCTCAGGCCATTTTCTCTTCTTCCTCCTTCCTCCTCATTCTCTCAACGTCTGTCATCCTCTCACTTCTCATCTAAGCATTACATTCATACTTCCCAAACTGTGAAAATATTACTACATTTTTTAAAAAAAGTTTTCTTTTGTATTTAGTACAGGGTCTGCAGAGTTTCACTGCGTCAGTCGGACACATAGTGATCCTCCTGTTTTCAGCCTCACAAGCTATGGGATTACAGGTGTGTGCCACCACACCCAGTCTCATTTGCTGTCGCTGCAGGCTCTGGAGGTGGGACTGGCACAGCACTCTTGGTCCCTGCACCTGCCTAAACAGGCACTTTCGTCCACTGAGCTACCTGGCCAGCCCTTTACAACAGTTTAAATTCTTTTCTCTTGGCTATTTGTGTGGTTGTTGCAAGCTGTTTAATTTTCTGTTTAAATTCATTGAGCATTATTGATAATTTAAATAGATAAAATTAAGTGTTATTTATCAATTCAATTATCCTTTCTGGGACTTTTAGCTGGAATTATTTTCCTTTGCACTAAAGAATTACCTTTAGTTTTTCTTTTTCTTTTCTTTTCTTTTTTTTTTTTTATGGCCGGCTCAGCCTGCCCTGAGGGCAGGGCTGGAGCAGCATGTGGTGCCAGGGATTGAACCGCAGTCCCTGCAGCCACCTAAGTTTTCCTAAGCAGGCGTTTTAGACCACTGAGCCATCCTGCTGGGCCCTAGGTTTTCTTAAGTGTACTAATATAACCTTATTTCATCCTCATTTGGAGGGATAATTTTGTTGGGTAAAGATTTCCAGGACAACAGATTTTTTTCTTTCTGTATATTAAAGATGTTATTCCAATGTCTTCTGTTTCTGCTTAGAGCTTAGTCAACATTCTTCTCTGAAAGCAACATTTTTCCCCCTGAATGTTTTTTTCACCTTTACCTTTAGTTTTCCACAGTGTGGCTATGATTTCTCAAGGTATCTTTCTCTTTGAAATGACCCCAGTTAAATCATGCCTAAATTTATCAGTAATGCATCTTTTTGAATTTTAGATAATTCTTAACAATAATCTCTAGATATTTTTCAGCTTCCTACTTTCTTCTCACCTTTACAGCCTCCAATTACACATACATGATAGACTGTTTCCCAAAATCCTGCTGTAAAGCACATTTAATACATGTTTAGCATAGATATTGTACACTGTAGTTTAGGAATGTCTATTTTATTCTTGTTTACAGTTTTATTTCCTATAAATGCATTCATAGCTTTTCTCCATAGTGTCCATATTTATTTTCATTTTCACTAACATTTTTAAAGATTTATTGCTTATATTTCTTTGGCAAAGAGGAGCACCACACTTCTAATCAATTAAGAGAAACTTTTACTTGTTTGTTAGTCATCAAAGCGTGAAGTCATAGAGAATGAACAGCTTACGCTTTTTCCCCCCACTTCCCAACATGTATGCTTTGAATGAAGCAGGTTGCTACTTCAGTTGAGCCTTGAAGTTGCTATTTCAGTTTATTTGTGTTTGGCTTCCTTGTTCTTCTGATTATTTTTTTGTATCTCAGGAAGCTAACTCAGTTTTTATCATGTAGTTAATCTGCTCAATGCAAACATGTATCCTCTTGGCAAGAATCTTGTCCTTATTTTGTTTACAACTATACCAGTAGCATTCTTGGTAATATTGCCGACTCTTCTAATTTTGCCCACAGAGGAATATGAATTCCTCACTTCAGATGAGATTAGGAAGATGTGTAAAATATGGAAACTCCAAAATTTTGTAGGAAAGTATCACCCAAACAAGGTGGTGGCAGTGTAAGTGCTGAGACTGTTTGAGAGCAATGCAATGGCATATTTCTGAAAATTATTCAAAAGAAGGCAAAAGCAATTGACAGGGGATAGATTCCTTGTTCAAGTTGCATGAAAAGAAAAAGATTCCACTGATAGAGTAACAGAAGAAAAGGATTCTGTCAATAAATAGCAGTGATTCTTAGTGACAATGAAAATCTTTGTACATAAGGATCCTGCTCTCTGTTTCCATCACACCAGTGATGAAGGCTTTCAAAGGTAAGTCTAGAATGATATACTTTTCCCTATTATTTGGCATTATGTTATAGTATTATAATCTCTTCTACGTGACTACTTTGAGGTTTAAAGAACAAATTATCTGAGTTTGCATTATTACTTATGGGGAAATTTGCTTTGATATACGAGTGTTTTGGATTATAAGCATGTTTATGGAAATGAATTATGCTCATAAACCATGGTTTTACTCTTCAGGCTTAGACAGAGACTGCAGGTTCAGTGACCCAGTACTAAAAGTAACACTGGGACATGGAAAAACAAATGGAAATAATTCAGATGAATGTGAACCCACACTATATCTCTTATTAGGTACACATTGCACTAATAACTGTGTCAATCACTGTTCTTTACCTTGAAGTATCTACTATGACCAGGCACAAAACAACAGCTTATTTTATGCATCAAACTTACAGAAGCTGGTTTGTATTTCTGAAACTGACAACCAGCAGCTAGGACCCTGAAGTCCAATGGATCAACTAAAGGGATATAGAGAGTACGTAAAAGATTACTGGGGCTTATTATATGTGTCTTTGTGTACTTGAAGAACAGCCATGTAGAAGAAAACCACACTGAAATAGAAATGAACCAATATAAGGAATTTATAAGAATGTAGACTTCTGTTAACACCAAAATTTGTCCAATAAAGCTGTCAAAATGGACAGGATTTCTTTTAAGGTGGTGAGGTACCTATTATTCCATCTGATAGGCAGAGTTTAGAAGACCTCTGGGTGTGACTCTTGAAGCTGCTCATTAATTGACATCCTAACTTGTTGGAAACTCATTTTATTTTGTTAGTGGGATTACATGTAACCAAGATGTTCTTATAAGAATTAATGATAATGTAGGAGTTGCTAAAAGACTGTCTTGTGAAATAAAATTTAAAGTAAACCTTACAGCAAAAAACAGAATTCAGTTCCTTCAACAGAAAAGGACAGCTTCTGACACAGCAACCACTGAAGAGCAGTAGCCATGGCCCTCTGCCATCCCATGGCGTGGGCCTCAACAAGGGCCACAAAGTGACTAAGAATGTGAGCAAACCAAGGCACAGCTGCTGTTGCCAGTGCCTCACAGACATACCAAGTTTGTACAGGACATGATCTGAGAGGTGTGCGGCTTTGCCTCCTATGAGCAACATGCCTTGGAGCTGCTCAAGGTCTCCAAGAACACATGTGCCCTCAAGTTCATCAAGAAATGGGTGGGGGGTGCACATCCCTGTGGAGAGAAAGTGTGAGGAGCAGAGTAACATTCTGGCCTCCATGAGGAAGGCAGCTGCCAAGAAGAACTGAGCCCCTCTGGAATAAAGCCTTACAGAAAAAAAAAAAAATTCAGAACTCATAGACCCTTTCAACAAACAAACAAACAAACAACCCAAAACATCTTGGGACCAAAATTGTTGCAGTTTCAGCAGCATTCTAAAGGTTTAGTTTTCTCTTAAAAGGAAGCACTGAGTCTACAGCATATTCCAAAATTTCTTGTACTTCCAACATTCTGAGATGACAGATTTATGTGCTATATTCAAACTGCTGCTGTTTGAACATGTGCTGTTTTGTTTCTTCTTAGGGACAAGGAGTTGTTTCCATCCGGAAACTCTTTGATTTGTACTGCACATGTTTAAACATGTACACTCAATCTAACATTCTCAGGAAAACCAATGACCAAATGAAACAATAGCCCAGGCTTCCTTCAGTAATTGATGGATTTGTCATCAATATATCTTTGACACTTTAATTTTATCTGAGTGTTTTTGTTACAGCAGGTTAGGGCATGGGACTTTAAATCCTTTCTCTTTCACTTCTTCGACATGAATATATTTAGAAAAAAAATCAACAATGTGTAGTGTTACTCTTTTTCTTATCAAAAATATTTTAACAAAATCTGTCAGCTAGCTTGTGTGCTTATGATACGTATACTTACAATTATATACATACTTACAATTATATATAAAATATACAATATGTATGATATATATGTGATTCATTTCTTAGGGAATAAATCATCAGAGCATGGCTGGAAGCCATGTGAACTAGAGAGGTACTGATAAATGATTCCAAGGTGCAGTGCCTGGAAATGGCAGACTTCAGGAAAGAGAACTTGACTCAGTACAATCAGATCTGATAAAAGAGGCAACATGCTAGCTCAAGTCTACCCAGAATATGTTTAAATATATGAAATGCATTTATAAGCAGAAAATTCAGAGTATGTCTACTAACTCAGTATACTTAAGATTTTAATTCATAGGAAAAAAGTAAGTTTAAGTTTGAACTAGTTTCATGGTTGAGTAAGTTCAAGAACTTGTATTTTGTTCAGGGTCTCACTACACAGCTCGGGTTCATAGTGATTCTCTTCCTTTCAAGCCTCCCAACATTGGGATTACAGGCAGCTGGGATTAGAGGAGTGCACCATCACGTCTGAACTCCATCACTGGCTCAGCATGCCTGGACTCAGGACCAGCATGGCCTTTGGTGCCAGGGACTGAATCCCTCTTGGTGGTTTTCTTATGCAAAGGTTGTTCCTATTCTCAGAAGATTAAGGTTCTCGTAGCTGGACTTTTCCTATCAGGCCCCATAACATAATAAGTGGCACATACTAAAACAATGCATTAGTTTACAGCCTACCATGGTTTTGTAAGATAAAATTATATTATATATTCACATTGTATCATCATACAGCAACATACTCAGAGCTGAAAAAGATATCAGAGACAGTTTTGCCCTTACTTTGATAATCCTTTATATTTGTATGGTTCAGTTAGTTTCAATTTGTAATGTACTTCCATGGTGGTTCATTTGATCTTTAGAGGCAGATCAAATTATTCTCATTTTATAGGTCTAAAATAAGTTTTATTTTTTTATTTTTTATTTTAGGGAAGGGTGTACAGAGACGGGGTGCTCAGGGTCTCACTACTATATTGGACATCTAGTGATCCACCTGTTTACAGCCTCCCAAGAGCTGGATTTACAGGCACATACCACCATGCCCAGTCTCAATTGCCCTCTCAGTGCACTCCAGGGGTGGGGCCATCATGGCAGGCCCCAGGATCAAATCATTGGCTTCTGTGCCTGCTAGCAGGTGCTTTAATCCGCTGAGCTACTTGGATGTTCCCTAAAATAAGTTAAAAAAAAAATAAAAAAGAGCTTCCACGACAGTTCTGAGGTTATGGAACTACCTAGGCTTGAACCTAGAATTTGGCTATCTCTGTGACACCCCCTCCATCAAACTCTCATTTTCCTATGATCCTTTGGGGATATATATTTCTATCTATATATTAAACAATGGGCCAGTGAGATAGCTCAGTGGAGTAAGTGCCTACTTAGGCAAGCACAGGGACTGGGATTGGATCCTCAGCACCACATGCAGTGTTGGCCTCACTCCTGTGTGAACTGAGCTGGCCACCTAGTCCAGGCGAGGTGACATATGCTTGTAATCCCAGAGCTGGGGAGGCTGAAAACAGAAGAAAACTACAAGTCTGATCTGTGTAGTGAGACTCTGTACCAAACAAACAAACAAACAAACAAACAAACAAACAGACAAACGAGCAAACATGGATGGCAAGGGAATGCCCGTTTTCATTATTTTTATCAGATATAAACTTAAAACTTAAATATACTAAACAGATATCATGTTAGTGTTTCTCTATCAGTATATACTGTTTAAATCAGCTTTACATGATCAGGTTACATTCTCTGGGTTCTTAAACATTTATTACTTTTCCATGGTGAAAACACTCAGAATCTTTTCCTCTAGCTTTTTGATATTGCAGTACATTACTGTTATCGATAGTCCACCTCCCATGCGAAAGCACACCAGAACTGCTTACCCTTTGCACACATCAGTTAATCTTTCCGACTCCTGCCATTCCAGTACTCTCTCCAGACACTCAATTTAATCATGGATTTTTTTCAGCATATAGTTTTCATTTCTTTTCTTTTCTTTTTTTTTTTTTGTCTTTTTGAGACAGGGTCTCGCTATGCAGTTGAAGCTGGTCCTGCGCTCACTTTTGTAGCCCAGGCTGGTCTCGAACTCGCACCAATCCTCCTGCCTCAGCCTCCCGAGTGCTGGGATTACAGGCGTGCGCCACCACGCCCGGCTTAGTTTTCATTTCTTATATGTATCATAATAGCTTTCAGCAAGGAAATAATTAGCAAAATCCTTATGAATGTATTTCCACCAATATTTGTAAGACAGGAAAACAGCTGTAAGAGCAGACTTGACAAAACTTGACAGGCTTTTTTTCTTTTATTTTTTACTGTTAGTTTCCTTACCTCCAAAAAGATGGAAAGCTTTTTTGCAGCTTGGTAGGGGCCATTTCGCAGAGCTGGATTTCTGAAAGCTTTGCTTTATTTTCAAATATTCTTTAGCAAAGAATGTTTTCGTGGCATTATTCAGTTCTAGAGTAAAGCAAATGAAAGCAATTTGGTACTTACATTTTTAGGATTCACTGTTTGCTCTTATTAGTAATGATGCAGAACAATAAATTTACATTCATGTTAGGGAGTAGATGCATACACGTAATACAACGTGATTCCTTTTTGGCCCTGTTCTCTTTCCCCTCAATTTCCCCGTCTTTCTAACTCATTCTTCCTCATTTTCCTTCTGATGTTTAGTTCAGGTTTAAGACATATAATGGTTAGATTCATTGTGGGTATTTGGTACATGCTCATGAAACATGTTTAATTTTTTATTCACTTCCCCTTTCCTTCTCCTCTTGTCCTCACAGCTTTCTTGACCACTTCTCATTTGCAACAGACCTATCTTCTGTTTTTTATCTTTTATTTTGCTCTTTTTACACTGACTTAATTAATAATATATGATATTTAAGCTCATGTGTGATTTATTTTTCTTAACTATATTCTTCAGGTGCATCCACTTTTTTTTTTTTTTTTGTCTTTTTGAGACAGGGTCTCCTTATGTAGTTCAGACTTGCTTTGAGCTCACTTTTGCAGCCCAGGCTGGTCTCAAATTCACATTGATCCTCCTGCCTCAGCCTCCCAGGTGCTGGGATTACAGGCGTGCGCCACCACGCCTGGCTCTGCATCTACTTTTTAAAATAAATGTCTTGCTTGAATTCATCATACCTTAGAGCTCAGCAGGATTATGAACAGCTACCACATTTTATTTAACCATTTGTCTGTTGGTGGGCATACAGGTTGCTTCCAGGATATATTTACTATGAATTGTGCTGCTATAGACATTGGTACTTATGTACTGTAATAATATGATGCCTTTGGCTCTTTTGGAAAGATACCTAAATGAGTACTGCTGGGTCAATCAGATTCTCTTCTCTTCTCTTCTCTACTCTTCTCTTCTCTTCTCTTCTCTTCTCTTCTCTTCTCTTCTCTTCTCTTCTCTTCTCTTCTCTTCCTCTCTCTCTTCTCCTCTTCCTCCTCCTCCTCCTCCTCTTCCTCCTCCTCCTTCTTCTAGCATGTATTTGATACAGAGTCTCACTACAGAGTTTGGACTCATAGTGATCCTCCTGTTTTCAGCCTTCCCAGCTCTGGGATTACAGGCATGGGCTACCATGTCTGGTCTCAAAGGCTGGCTCAGTGTGGGGGCAGGGCCAGAGTGGTATGTGGTGCCACAGATTGAACCTTGGTCCCTGTACTTGCCTAAGTAGGCACTTAGTCTGCTGAGCTATCTCGCCAATCCCAGAATTTCTAATTTTAGTTCCTTGAAAACTCTCCATACTGCTTTCTACATTGGCTGTACTACTCTACATTTCTATGAACAATACAGGAGGGTTTTCTTACTGTGGCTACACCAACTTCTGTCATTATTATTTGATTTCTTGATGAGTGCCATAGTTTCTGGCTTAATATGCAGTATCACTAGTGTTTTAATTTGCATTTCTCTAATGGCCAGAGATGGTGAACAATTCTTCATATGTTATACTTCTGGGAAGTGTCTATTTATTTTACTTGCCCATTTTTTTTCACTTATTTAGTACAGGGTCATCAGTGTCTCACTACACAGATTGGACCCAATGCTTCTCCTGTTTTTAGCCTCCCAAGCACTGGGATTACAGGCATACATCACCACACCAGTCTCAGCTGCTGCGTGCCCTGGGGTTGGGATTGGCATGGCACACTGAAGATTGAACCCCAGTCCCTGTGCCTGCCTGAGCAGGCACTTTAGTTCACTGAGCTATCGGGCCATCCCAACTTGCCTATTTTTTGACTAGGTATTTCATCAAGAACAAAATTACACGATCATATAATAGATACAAAAGAAGCTTTTGAAAAAATACAGCATGCTTCATGATTTAAAAAAAAAGCTGAAGAAAGCACGTATAGGAAAACTTCATCTGCAATTGATAAAACTTATCTATAACAAACTAAAGACCAGCATCATATTAAATTGGGAAAAACTGAAAACTTCTAAAATCAGTAACAAAGACAAGGGTTAGCCAGAGCAATTGGGTAAAGGAAAGAAAAAAAGGATATGTATAGGAAAGTAAGTCAAATGATCATTATTTGCAGATGACATGACACTGTACAAAGAAAACCCAACAAATGCGAACAAAAAGTTCTAAGAACTAATAACCAATTTCATCAGTATAGCAGAACACAATCAATACACAAAACTTAATAGCATTCATATATACCATTAATGAATTCAAAGAGAAAAAAATTAGAAAAATTATAGTAGCTAGGAATTAACATAACCAAGGAAGTGAAAGACCTTTACAAAGAAAATTAAAGTACTCAGAAAAAAGACATTGAGCAGGGCATCAAAAATGGAAAGCTGTCCCTGTTCCTGGATATACAGAACCAATATTATCAAAAATGGCTATACGTCCAAAACTTATGTACAGGTTCACTGTAACTTAAGTAAAAATACGTTTCTTACAGAACTAGAGAAAAAAAACTGTAACGTTTGTATGAAACCGAGACAGACTCAGAATATCAAATAATATTAGACATTAGAAGTAAAATAGGAGGCACCAAAATATCTGACCTCAATATTATAATACAAAAGAACAGTGATAAAAGGAGCACAATACTGGCACAAAAATAGGCATGTGGATTTTGAAATAAAATAGAAGATACAAAAATATCCCAAGAAAAATTCAGCTATTTGATCTCAGTGAAAGGCCAAAATTATACATATCAATAAAGGCATACAACAAATGGTGCAGGGAAAATTGAATAACCACATGAAGAAGACTGATCTAGACTCATGTATCTCACCATGTGCTAAACTAAAATATAATTCAATCAAAAATTGAAATGTGAAAACAGCTACAGGTAGAGGTATGGACTTGCTGAACAGAACTCCAACTGCACAAGAAATAACAGCAAGAATGGACAAATGGGACTATATCAAATTAAAAACCTTACACAGCAAGGGACACAATCAGAATTAAGAAGAAACCAACGGAATGGGAAAAAAGATCAGTTTGCTTGCTATTCCTCAGAGAGAATAGCATTGAGAATGTAAAACAACTCAAAAAATAGAACAGCAAAAGCAGTTTAAATATTGAACAAAATAACAAGATTATGAGAGATGACTGCCTTAGTATTTTGAAAATATAGAGTCTTTTAAATCCACGAGGTAAAAAAATAGATTCACTTTTTAAAAGTTTATACAAACATAACTTGTTCAAACTCATTTGCTACAACTTTGGTATGACCGGACAAAGACTATGCACTTACCATATAGCTGTTAGGTATTATGGCAGTTATGGGTGATACATCGGGAAATAAAATATAACTTGCTCTCAAGAAAACTGCACACTAAAAGATGGAAATAGATAAGAATGGGTACTCGTGCACAGCCCAAGGACAATAGCTAGGTGTCATTTGGTTAAGGAGTGACAGTATAAAGGAAAAAACATTTTGGAGCTGGTTACTTCATTATCTTTTGTATATGACAGGTTGAACATTTATTGAGACTAATGCTGCATAACTCAGAATTTTAAAATATGAAGCTACATTCTCAACTCTTTAAGAGGCTTTGCTTTTAAATGTTGAATATTAATTTTAAGTACACATGGGCCTACCAGAAGCAAAACATGATCTTCACTTCCAATAGCAGAAAGCCTCTCTATATATGAACAACAGAAAGGAAGGAATGTCAGAGCCAGGCTGTTTAGTGAAGACATTTAGCGTGATCAGAACAGAGTTTCTAAATAACTTAAGAAGTAAAGGACACTGCCCATCAATTATACCCCTTCCTTGGACCATACAATTAATACCTGAGGTACTGCCTCCATTCTTTCTGCAGGCTTCAAATGTAATTTAGGCTAGTTCTGTTGAATTTTTTTCTATTTTTCCTACTCATTGCTTCAGATTGATTCTCATGTGAGAAATTCAGAGGGAAAACCAATTCACAAAATTTATGTTTAGCAACAGCAAAAGGAGGGAGGTGGAATATAAAAAAAACAGACTAGCCAAGTTGAGGTATGTGTTAAAGTAGAAACTCTGACTCCTTTCCCGATTCCACACTCATGTACCAGTAATTCAATTAGACTGGTTTAAAAAGAAGGTGTTTTTATAGTGCATATACTCATTATGTCAGCTGGGCTATGGGTAGAGTATTTTTTTTAATTCTTTATATATTTAAGAGTCAGTCATTTCAGGGGGGACATTCTCATGCTGCTTTCTTCTGTTTCACTGAAGTCTTTTGTATCCACTGACAGAGAGCAGTCCCTTCAGTTTTCCAGATGATCCTGGCACTATCACATGGTCAAAAGGGCCCAGCAGCAGTGCTGTTTAGACCGAGGCAGAGAACTAAAGTAGTTCTCACATGATGTATAGCACAGACATTTGCAGTAACAAGGGTCTGCTTGCAGGATTTAACTTAAGAACTGACTAAAATGTGAGCAATGTTCTGAGACATGCATGGAGGTGATGCTGTGCCAAGTGACTGCTGGCAAGCAGTTGCTGGAGAAATTGACTCGCAACTTTTAAATATCCTTAAAAACGAGATGAATGTGGTTTGTCACGGAAAATTTCTTGCGAGAGATAATACATTAGGGTGAAGTATTTACAACTCAAGACTGCCTGATTTCCCTCTTTCCTTCATTCTTTTTTTCTCCTCCTTCCTTCTGGGAAGCCTGCATTCATGTTCCACAATGCTAATGGAATAATCAGAGGAATGCCACTTTTAAGCTGAATTAATTAACTTTTTTAAATTAATCAGTTTTTTGTGATACTAGGGATCGAACGTGGGACCTTGTGCTTTCTAGGCAGGCCCTTATGCTGCTGAGCTATATCCCTGGTCTCTGAATATTTATTTTTAAATATAAAAGATTAAGTATATTACAAGAGTTATTCAATACTTATAGTTTTGGTAACTGATCATAAACTTTTTGTAGGAAGTAGAAGAGAGAAGTAAAGGCAATAGTCATATCCATGATAGTTTGTCTCCTAACTTCAAGGAAACTGTGCAGTGTATTTTTAGACTATTAGACAAAGCCACCTAGTAAGGAACCAAAGCAGTAAAGAGGAAGTATCTAGATAGCAGCTAGGAAAACTATGATTAGAGAAGCAATTAAGATTTATAGAATCTGATAGGAATTATACCTACATGTGCACCTGCATGTTTATGACAGTATTGAGACAGAGAATAACTCAATTTATAATCATTTTTTATTAGTACAATTTGAGCTACAAAATGACTACATTTATCCTAGGGAGTTGATACCTACATATAGCTCATCTTGATTTGAAAGACCTTTAAAGAACAGGATTGAGAAGCCCTTGCCTTACATTGCTTGGCCAATTAAGAACTGAGTTCTAACATTTTTCTTAACTGTGGCACCTTCCCAAAAGTCACTGAAGTATTTTTTGTTTATACACATTTTCTGCCCTATATACTTCAAATTTATTTTGAACCTGCTAGAAATCTCTTATTCTGAAGATTTATCTTGCAATGTACAGATACATTAAATTGTAATTTCTACTGAAAGGATATTTTATTAGATCACTGATTCTCAAATGTCTAACTATGGATCAAAATCATGCAAAGTGATTTGTGTGATTACAGGTGTGCGCTGCCACGCCTAGTTTTGGTGTCCAATATGGCATGCCCGGGATACCAGGGCTGGGACAGCATGCAGTGCTGGGGATTGAACCTGGTTCTTACATTGCTAGGCTAGGCAGGTGCTTAGACCACTGAGCTATATTCCTGACCTGATATCATGTTTTCAACACTGAATAATATTCAACATTTAATATCAATATTTAATAAATATACTAAGATAGTAAAAAGTGAGTATCTAGATAATACATTATTAAATGTGGCAGCAGTAGCAATGGAAATAGCAGCATCTCTGTGTGACTCTGTCATCAAAAAGGTAAACTGTCAGGATAAAGGAACTTTAGTTTTCTTGCCATGGCTGAGGATAGAAAGCAATTTGTAGGACATAAATCAGAATACATATAATAGTGAGGGTATACTGCCATGGAGTTTTATGGTGTCATATAATCAGTAACAAGGATGGATGCATATATAATAAGATCATTTTGGGCTACAGAAAATGTCGATATGGTAGGCTAATTTTTAATTTCAGTTTTATGCTTAAATGTTGGCAAATAGTTTTAGATAATGCATTATAACTAAGCAAATATTTGTTAAGAACAGTCTCATGTATTCTGCTGAGTGTTGAAGCTGACAACATATAATAGGCTTAGGATCTGCACTAAGTCTTCCCTTAGAATATTAACCAGAAGACTGTAAGATTGCTATAAACGGAAGACACATTTTAGAGGACCCTATGACACTGTGCTGTTAAAAGGCTAGGACATAGTTGTCTTCTTTTGTTCATGTTACTTTTCATTATTATGAAAATGTTTTTTAAAAATTCCTTTATCAGGTATATGTCACTTGCTGTATGATTTTTCACTCTTTTCTCAGTCAAAACATTAAAAAAACTGCCAAAAAGGAACTTTGTAAAAGGCTACTTTTTGAAGAATATTGAAGTATATACTTAGGAGGGATGCTTCTCTTTTGAACACTGATCCAATTATCCCACCTTGTCATAGAGGCTATGTGCCTGTTCATAGGTATTATTTAGTATCAGGTATTTCATGTATCATGCAGTGTATTTGCATAGAATATGTAAGACAGATTCACAGTCTCAGCAAGTGGGTATTTGCATAAAAAGGAGACATCTACCAAACAATCAGCACCAGCTGACGCTAAATCTTCATTATTTAATAGGGCATTTAACAAAGATTTCAGAACCTCAGGTTAGCCACATTTCATTATCCTTTAATTTTCTTTGTATTGCTGAATAGTAGAAGAGTAAAGTTGAATTAGGATACTTTCCAGGACATCTAAGATCTTTCCTTACACAGGAATGGAGAAGGGTTCATATGTGTGACACAGAAATCCACTGTTTATAGCAATAAAAACCCATAGACTGCCTCAAAACTATTTTCATGGTTTCAGGGATAATGCTTACTCTGACTTTCTTCAAAAAGGACAAGAAATTCCTATATGCAAGTGACTCTAATGCACTGTGACAACACACCTCTGTGAGGTACTCAGAAATGCTTAAAGTCAACAACTCTAGAGAAAATTAGGGTTTGTTATTAATACGTTTTTTTGTTTGTTTGTTTGTTTTTTCACTCTGTCTTTAGGACAAGGTCTACAAGGTGCACAGGGCCTCACTATGTAGATCACACTCATAGTGATTCTCCTGTTTTCAGCCGCCCAAGTGCTGGGATTATAGGTAGGTGCCACCAGGCTCAGTCTCCATCGCAGTCTCAGCATGTCCTGGTGGCAGGGACAGCATAGAAGGCTGGAGATTGAACTGGAGGCCACTGTGCTCTGCCTAAGCAGGCACTTTTGTCCGCTGAGCTATCAGGCCTGTCCTATTATAGTTTTTATTCATTAGAAAATTACCAATTTGAATTATGGAAATATGTAAGGTAAAACAGAATACCAGGAACAGCTTCTGAGACCTGTTAGGTTCTCACTATATGACAGCTTAAAATCTACCAGTAATTTAACTGTAGGGATAAGGGGTCAAGGAGTACAAAAGGACTGCATTCTGTGAAGGGGACAGCCAACCATGAACATTTCCTTCATCCCTGACAAATACTGACCTGAATATAAATTTGAACCTGACTTTTACATCTTTTCCTAGTAAACAATTCTATTAAATCTAATTGTCAAGGGGCCTGGCAGGATGGCTCAATGGTCTAAAGCGCCTGCTTGGGAAAGCTTAGGTGGCTGCAGGGACCGCGGTTCGATCCCTGACACCACATGCTGCGCCAGCCCGGCCCTCAGGGCAGGCTGAGCTGGCCATAAAAATAAATAAAAACAAACAAACAAAAGTTCTGAAACAAGAAAAAAAATCAATAAAAAATCTAATTGGCAAATTCCATCGTATAATATGTAGGCTGATAACAGAAGGGACAAAAGTGATCAGAAAAAATTGTCACTTTGTCAAAATAGAGTAATAGATTTTACAATATCTTAGTCACTATAGAGAACAATGATGCTTAGCAGAAATGAAGTATTTAGAAATTCTTATTAGATAACCTTTACGTTATTAAATTTAAACATTAAAATTTATTCATTTATAAACATTAAAATTTATTCATTTTAATGCAATAACTCCTTACAGCATCTGATGCTACAATATTTGATACTCGTAATTAAGTATAATTTTTGCATCAGAATCGGTAGTGGAAGCCCTTGGCTCAGGAGAAAGAATTTCTTAGATGAGATTTTTCAAACTTTTTGACTGAGGGAATTATGTTTTTTTTTTTTTTTTCTCTTTTTGAGACAGGGTCTCGCTATGCAGTTGAGGCTGGCCTTGAGCTCATTTTTGTAGCCCAGGCTGGTCTCGAACTCATACCAATCCTCCAGCCTCAGCCTCCCAAGTGCTGGGATTACAGGCATGAGCCACCACGCCCGGCTTGAGGGAATTATCTCTCACTCACTGCTATACTTTTGTAGTTTTATAGCACTGAAAAAAAAAGCATTTGAGCAAATGTTTACTCAAAAATAATTGGGTTACTCATTTTAAGGGGATAAAAGATCAAAAGAAACTATCAAACTTGTAAGCCTGATTTGGCCACAATATTTATTGAGCTCTTGTTATGATACAGAATATGTTATATATTTTATATAATCACTCATTTTTTCTTCTTTGCAGTACTAGGGATTGAACCCAGGACCTTGCATTTACCAGGCAAGAACTTATTGCACTGGCCCTAGTTACTCTTTTATTACTATAATTACAATGTAGAATTTTTGGAAATTATGGAGAAGGTATATGAGTGGGTTCTCAAAAGGTGATCACTGCATCCATCATTGACTTCACAGACCCATGATTTCCTTTTTTTTAATTAAAAGAAACTTTTTTTTAATTTAAATAAAAAATAACAATGAGAAAATTTCAAAACATGTTAGTAGTACATTCCCAATAAATGACATAATGCATATGGTTGTCCTCATAGCAGTTATTGAGAGCATAGGATGCAGACATGATAATTTTTTGAATCACTATTGGTACAATAATTTCTTCTCATTGAATTAAGAGAAAGTAGTTGTATACATAATTCAATATTCCATAATTGCAGTGTGTTACTGGCAGAACTGGCAATGTCGGAAGCTGTTGATTTAAACTTTTTACAGCTCAGCATACGACTCTAGCTTTAATTTTTATGCCTTGTGGTTAAACTTTTCTGCTTGGTGGTTAAGGGCAAGTTGAAGCAAGACTTGTATAACAAAACATGTAATTTTTGTATCTGACAAGGTCAGTCAAATCCCCTCAGGATTTACTTTGAAACCATGTACAATGTTTTGTTGAACTCTTTTCAGTGTCAGCCATCTGACTGAGCCATGGCCATTGCTTGACGAGTTTGCCCTCTGTAAAAGCCTGAGAGAATGTTTTCTCTCAGGTGACTCCTTAGGCTATACATCATTGATCCCTTTCCTCTGTGGCCCCATAGACTCCTTGAAAAGAAAATTTGGGACACCATTGATTTTGAGGATGTTACAGCATAGGTTTTCTTATGTCTTGAGTCCTCACTGATCTTGAAGGGCTAGGGCCAAAATACTGGCTATCCTTGCAGCCCTTCTTTTTCTCTAATTTTTGGTCTATAAACTTATGTTCTTAACCCTCCAGAAGAGATTTTCTATTCTTCCTGATTAAAAGAAGAACTTCATTCTCCTTTACCACTGATATACTCATTCATGCTATTAAGTTCATATTCTTAAGTAGCCAAAATAGCAGGCATCAATGGTTTAAAATATCAAGTGGCATATTAGAGCTTAGAAGTAGCAGGTGCCTGTATAGTCTCAGCAACTCAGGAGGCTGAGACAGAAGGATCGCTGGAGACCAAAGTTTAGAGGTTAGCCTAGGCAACATAGCAACACTCATCTCCCTCCACTCCTCAATCTCAGAGATTGTTTTTAAGTTTGTTCAGACTTTTGTTCTCTGCAAACTAATCTCTATTGGTGTAAATCAGTATTTCAAAACTGGCTTGGAAAACCCCAGTAATATGTGAAATGAACTTAGGAAATTGAATATAATTATGGTTTTCTTGACTATTTTAAATTGTTAGAAATAAAAAAGACATAATATCAAATCAACAAATATGTAAATATTTTAGCTAAGGATGAGGATAAAATAAGTGCTTAGGAAGAAAAGTCAGTGCTTGAGAGGCTTAAAACAGGAGAATCACTGTGAGTCTGATCTACCTAGTAAGACTCTGTATAACCTGACTTGAATTCATAAAAAAAAAACATATGAACATAAGAAGTCCTTAAGTAAAAAACAAAAACAAAACAAAAAAACCCCAACAACACATGGTACATAGATAAAATATGTAAATATAATATAAATCTTTATTGTATGTATTACAACATATAATACAATGACAGAAATTTGAAGAACGTTATCGTAAATACTATGATTATTAAGATATTTTTCTTAAAATAAAGATAATGTTTATTTTCACATAAGAAAGGAATGATAGCCTAAAAGAAATGAAACTCCTTTGGATAAAGAATAAGTGTAGCTTTCAGGGGCCTTTGTCCTTTAGCCTTGCTTCTATCTCTTATTTTTTATTTCTCTATATTGGCCTTGTCTCTTTTCTTTTCTCTCTTTAATTGCATTTTTTTAGAGTTGAGTGAATTTTAAATTCCATGGAAATTCAGGCTGAACCTGAACTCTGGTCATGGGGATTGGGCATCAACTGTTTAGCTTACAACATTCTGGGTATCTCTTGGAGGCCTCATCACAGCTCCCTGACCATGAGTATATCCAGTGGTTGTCTCCCACCCAATCACTGTGGGAATTTAACACTTGGAGCCCTGAGATGAAGCCAACCCTTGGCTGCTCTGAGTCCTGGGTTTAGTTGGCCTCTAAAATGGCATGTGACCACCCACTCTCTCCAGGACACTTGGCTGACTCCTGAGCCAGAGTCACTCACCGTTATATAGCTCCTGACATACACTATTTTGTTCCATTGGGGTGTTTCTCCCTAAAGACCTCTGTAGTTGCCTGCCTTCTGTGTCACTGTAGATTCAACCTTCTTTTCTCACAAGTGAGAATCCAGGAGTCAGGAAGAAGGTACAGATTGCCCCTTCCTCTTTTGGCACTGTGGTCTGTCCAGTTTCTTTTTAGGGTAGCCTCTCATTTCCTCATCAGGTCCTTCCTGAGTCCCAGGGATCCATCTCCCCTTTTCTTACCCACACTGTTATTATCTAGTGCCTGGGTTCCAAATCTCAAAGATTTGTTTCTCCTTATTACTCCACCACCTTCTCTAAAGTGCTCTTAAAAATGGTAACAATAAAAGTTTAAGGTGTATATGAAATGTCTGGAGGGAAACTCATTAAATATTTATTTAAATGATAGAAACATAGGTGATTTATATAATTTTAAAGTTATTTTTATAAGAAATTGTCTTATTTTGGCCAACAGCAATGTTGCTTTTCCTAATTTATACTCAGATGTTTCCTAAGCTTTTATTCAATAATACAATAAGAAACAATGTCAGAAAACCTGATTTTGCATTTTCTCTGAGGATGTACTGTTTATTCTATCCCTTAATATGCCTTAAGGAAAAAATCACCTAAGTACCAGAGTATTCTTGGCTTATCTTGAGGAACTGGTATATTTCTTTTAATGGATCATGAACATCATTTTACCATATAGTTATTATTATTTTGGATGAGGTGGTCTTGAACACAAATTTTATCAAATTATAGTTACATGTAGAGTAACACAGTTATGTATCTATCCACCTAACCTTTATATTCCATTCCAATTCATAATTACTTTTTCTTGGAAGTTTACTTAATGTATTTTCAAGATAATCTCAAAGATTTTTGAAGCAGGATATTAATAGGTAGGTTAGTCCCATTATTGTATCAGCATATTATGACACTAGGCACCAAAATACATTCTCCATTGAAAGGATTATAAATATTCCCAATATGATATACTTTAGAAGCACTACTTTGAAGAAAAATAAAAAATACAAAATTGTTGTTTGGATAAATAAACCAGGTAAGACTTCAGTCAGTATTAAACTCAAAGGAAAAGAAATACTGTAATCCCTCACAGTGTTAAATGAGATTCTAGAAGACAGAGACACTATGTCTGCATACCACTAGTTGCCTCCAACTCTAAGTATCAATTCCCCAGTGAATGTATTTAGTATGTATTGCAAACATACACTATAAAAACAGGAAGGCCGAGGAGATAGCTCAGTAGAATAAGCACCTGCCTGGCAAGTGCTGAGTCCTGAGTTCAATCCCTGGTACCACTACCAAAAAAAAAAAGCATAGGCAAAGACAGGAATAAAATATTTTATTAGAAGAAAGTAAAAACTGGGGCCTGGCAGGATGGCTCAGTGGTCTAAAGTACCTGCAGGTGGCTGCAGGGACCAGGGTTCGATCCCCGGCACCACATGCTGCACCAGCCCTGCCCTCAGGGAAGGCTGAGTGGGCCATAAAAATAAATAAACAAAAAAATAAAAGTTCTGAAACAAGAATAAATAATTAATTAATTAATTTAAAACAGTAAAAACCACTTTATTTTATTTTATATATATATATTTTTTTCCCTTGTTTCAGAACTTTTGTTTGTTTATTTATTTATTTTTATGGCCGCCTCAGCTTGCCCTCAGGGCAGGGCTGGCACAGCATGTGGTGCCAGGGATCGAACCGTGGTCCCTGCAGCCGCCTAAGCACTTTAGGCCACTGAGCCATCCTGCCGGGCCCTGTAAAAACCACTTTAGAAATACAATTAAAAAAAATGCATCAAGGCTTTAATAAATGCTCTCTTTTATAGCTGGTAAGATAACACTGAGAAGAGGTGTCACTGGGGTTCTTTCATTTACCCTAAAGCACCTTGCTAGAGATCTGGTATTAGGAAGAAATTCATTTTCCCACCTCACCATTCTACCCCCAGGTCAATGAAAAGGAATTTCCAGTTGTTTCCTGCCTTCCATGGAAGTGCTTCATCTTCTCTCTCCATCCATTACTTGTTTTTCTCCTGGATAGCTGATAACCTGGTAAGATTGATCCTACTATCTTGCCCACATTCCTGAACTGCGTAGTCACTGTGTGCAGCATATTATTTTGTCTCTGGAGCTGCTAAAACTCAGTGCAGTGATTTCTTCAGAGGTCATCAGAGCATCAGCAGATCAGAGAAGATACTTTTCCTTTCTGTTGTTGTTTGTTTATTGAGCCTGTAAGGCAGTTTTGCAAGCTTTTATGCAGACTGTTCGGTAAGGATGCCTAGAGCTTATCATTTACTTATCTAACTCTCCTACGCAGGTGGATCCTTGGATTTCTTTTAACCAAGGAAACTGTGCACTTACTCTTTTCATTCTTACTATTAGTAAAGTAATACTTTGTTCTCTATTTGGATTCCTGTGTCTGAGGTAAGAATATGGAGATAGAAAAATTTCCTCCTAATATTTAACACATAGTAGTGTACTCCATCATTTTATTCTACTTCTCTGTTTTACATTCTTTAGTTTTTATTACCATTAATATGTACAAAGTATTGATTATATTCCATCTTCACAAGAAAATTAGGTAAACAATTTCTTGCTCCAACATTAAGTTTTTGTTGTTGTTAAAGAAGAAAGACTTCAATAACATTAGAAAAGCTGAGAAGAACCGAAGTTTGGGTGAAAGGCTTAAATTACCCTCAGACATTTACAGATGTATCCTCAGTGTCTCCAGAAGAAATAAAAAAGGACACAGAATGAGTGACAGTGGAAGGCAGACATGAAAAATAATCATCAGTGTTGTTTCATATGAAATTTCCTTCATAGTGGGGATGTCTATGTAAAGACTAAAAAAAAACCACTTAAGCTGCTTCAGAAAGCATCTGAATGTAGAGGTAGGCAATTAGAGATACAGATTGACTCTCGCCTCAGTCTAACGCACTTCCATGAGTTGTGTTAGCACTGCTTTTTAACCTGGAGCATAACAAATGATACCTCATATGTGTTTCAATATTTTTTCATAATAACCTGTAAAATACTTTTAGATTTAGAATAAAGAAATATTCTGAAAAATTAGATAATCATAGTAATGAAAAGAAAGTTACCTGTCTGGAAAAAGACTCTAGAAATAGTTGTCCGGCACAGTGGGCAGGGAGTATTTGCAGGATTGTCTTTGGCGAGGGTCCGTAAGCAGGGCTCACAGAAGATGTGGTGGCAAGGGTAGCACATATAAGGGTTGAAATAAACATCCAGACATACTGCACATATGTAGCTATCCTTTTCCTCTGCATATTCATTGTTGTCATCTGTGCTTATCTCATCGTTCAAATTCTGCAAAAAAGAAAAGTTTTTTTTAGTGCAATACTGACTTCCTTGAGAATGGTTTTATATTTTGTAAAAATGAAAATATTTGAGAAACACATTTCTGTGATATATTCCAAGTGATACAGTGCTACTTTTCAAAGTGAGAAGAAACTAAAAAAGTATATGTATATGAAAACCCATGAGTTTCATTATTCTCTACTATTTCACATGTTAAATGGTAAACTACAGTTAACCACATTAAGCATTCCTGTATCTATTTAAGCAACACTAATTAAATGTTATATGTACCAGCCCCAGGATTACACAGTCTACATTTATTCCAACCTATAAGACAAATAAGCTGATTGTCACAAGGTCAGAAAATTGTGATGTATATCCTCCCATAATGAAAAGGTGACAGTAAGGGGATGTTTAACTTCATCCTTATGCTGTGCTTGGGACATTTCTTTTTTGAAGTCTTGTCCCTTCTATTTCAAAGTAAAGAGCTGGGCAAAGTCAAGAATAGCAGGAGGTAAATAGAGCAAAGACATTCAAGGATAATCGTGGCCACCTTGATATCCTGATTGAATTCAAAATGCTTACCTTTTGTGGACATTCTGACTTTGGAGAAAGTCAGAATTACATGGTATCAGATCTTGTAATAAGGTGGATGAGGACACACTATAATGTCTTCACAGCCTACCTTTCTATTGGATGACACCTGGCAGCAATATTCACTGAAGTTTTGATCACATCTCCTGAAGAGACTGACAAAAAAGAGCTTCTAGAACTGCTTCAGCAAGGGGCAAGTACAACATGAGAGTGCACCTATCATTGTAGTATGATGCTTTTAACTCTTGGGAGAAGCTACTGAGGAGGGGGATATCTAGGTTATATGGAACCTCTAGTTTTAGTTTTTTGAAGAATCTCCATACTGATTTCCATGTTGGCTGCACTGATATACATTACTACCAAAAGTTGAGAAGGCTTCCCTTCCCCCTACAGCCTTGCCAACATTTCTTATTGGCCTATTTATTTAAAGACCCAGTGAAAAAATGGGTACCTGAGATACATACACACTTCTGAGATGAGATACAAACAAAAAATAAGCAAGTGAAAAAATGTTCAACATCATTGGCCATTTGAGACATGCAAATTAAAACAACACTGAAATTCACCTCCCTCCATAAAGTTCTTAATTTTAATTTAATATTAAATTACACTTTTTCCACATAGTTATTGCTGTTTCTTTTTTAATTTAAAAACTTTTTATCCTTTCCCAGTATTTTAAAGAGCATTATTTTGCATTTCATAACATTTCATAATCCTGTAAAATACGAAAAGCTAACTTTCAAGTACAGTATATCTTACAAATTTCATTTTTTTCTTATTTGCAGTGTTGGAAATTAAACCCAGCCTCAAGCATGCTAGATAAGTGATATAGTATTTAGTCACAACACCATCCGATTGTTTATGCAGTTATTGTGAAGCCTATACTGTAGCACTTCTCTTTCCTGTACTGCTCAATAGTGCCACTTTATCATTAAGAGGTTATACATACAGGAATCTGTTTTGGGGATTTTGTCCTGCTCCATTAGTTTATTATCTTTCATGTGAGAGTAATCGTACTCTCTTGAGCTTTGTAGTGAGGCTCAACATTTAGTAGAGGAAGTTATTCACCTTATGGTTACTTTACAAGCATGTCTTGGCCATATCTGTCCTTTCTCATGACTATATAAATTTAGAATTACCTTGCCAATTTTATTAAAAAATTAAATTTCAATTGGATTTATATTGCACCTACAGATAAATTCAGGAGGAGTAATCTATATTATACAAAGTTTTAAAATACCTCACACTAGTTTTATTCATTTATTAAAAAATATTTAAAGATACCTTGATAAATTTTGCTTCTGTTCTGACTTCTGTTCTTAATTCTCTGCCCACAATCCATGTTACTAACAATTTCTTGCATACTAAATCTAATTTCCTGATGTATTTCCCTCAATATCTCAGCAGTACTTTCTGACTAGCCTAACACTTCTTTCTATACTTCAAATAAATTCACACTCCTTACAATGACCATGATAGTATGATACAGGATTGTTTATTCTTCTACCTCCATATGGAGATATCCACTTACTGGTCATCTTTCATCTCAACAAATATACCACTCTATAATGTTTTTCTTCTGAAAAGTTCTTACTTGGTATGGTACAGCACATCAGAAACTACAAAAGACAACAACAACAACAACACAAAAGTAACCTCTAACTCTAAAAGACAATTATAAAATGGATTAAAAACTTTTATGTATATAGAGCATATTTGTTAACTTCACAAGATGAGCTTATTTTCTACCTTCAGAATGTGGGCTCTGGCATATGAGTTGGCATATGGTTTGGTCAGTGAGTTGTTAGCATAACACAAGTAGACATCTAAGAATGCTCAAGTATTGGAGGAGGCCTTGTCATGTGGTTCTCAGTAATCCCCAGTCTACTAACATGAGAGCAAGGCTCAGTTGCCAGGCTGAAAAAGTGACACACAGTCTGCTTCTCACCACTGTGAGGCTGACAAGCAAACTATCTGTTACAGTTTATGTCTGATTGTCCCCCCAAAGTCTCATGCCATCATGGGATGGGGACTTCTACAGATTGAGACTTTACTCATGAGTCACTGGGACTATGTGTTTTAGTACTGATGAGATTATTGGTCTGAGTACTGCTGGGAATTATAGGTATGGCCTGAGGTGGATAGGCTAAGGCAGAGAGCTTGATGTAATTTAAAGAGAGACAGAGAGACAGACTAGTGCTGTTGCTCTCCACTCCCCCCGTTGGTTGGTTGGTTGCCTCTGTCGCAATTGTTGCTGTTCCACTGCCGTGAACTGGGTGCTCTTTGCGCTATTCCACTCAGCCTTGGGTCAGCCAAATATGGACTGAAACCTCCAGTAACTGTGAGCTAAATAAACCTTTCCTTCCTTCATTTTGGGTGTTGGGTATTTGTCCCAGCAATGAAAGAAAAGTAACTAAGATACCACCAAACAAGGCAAGGAGGCTACTGGTTGTCAGCTGCAAGTGAACAAGCAAGCCCGGAAAACACATATGGGGAAGATACAAATGATTACAGCTGAGTCTGGTTTTAACTGCCAAGCCCCCAAAATCTGAGTAAATAAAATGTTTCTTTAAGCAACTAACTTTAAGTAACTTACTACACAATGAAGTTCATCAATATAGCACTTAGTATATAAATAGTTTTCTTTGTTTTTTAAAAATATATTTAGTACAGGGTTTATAGGATCTCACTGAGTCCAGACTGGGCTCAAATTGGACTTAGACTGGACATCTAGTGATTCTCCTGTTTTCGGCCTCCAAAGTGCTGGGATCACAGGCCTGCGTCACCACACTCAGTCTCAACAGCTGTCTCAGCACACCCTCGGGCAAGGCCAGTATAGCACACTGGGCATCAAGTCCAGGTCCCTGCTTCTGCCTAAACAGGTGCTTTGACTAGCTGAGTTATCCAGTTGGCCCTCTTACCTCATTCTTAAAAGCTTACATATCAAGTTCCTAAAGAGGATGTCACTGGCTATCCTATGCAAATTAGTTCTCCATGTTGTCTGTCACTGCTGTGTCCCTCATAGTTCTTCTTATTATTATTTCTGCTTATTTTTTCCTTCTCTCCCAGTAGAACATTAAACTGGTGTAGTGGCACATGCCTGTAATCCTAACATTTAGGAAGCTGAGACAGGAGGATTGCAGCAAGTTCAAGACCAGACTGGGCTACTTGGCAAATTCAAGGCCAGCCTGAACTATAAGTGAGCCTATATCAAAAACAAAAACAAAATAAAACAAAAATACTAAAAGTAACAGAATGCCAATATATATACAGTAATGAGAATCTCATATACAGTGACTAAGAGCATCTCATATACATGTACATATATGTATTAAATTTGGTAAATTGAGTAATCCACAATTGATGCTATACCCAGTAAACTCTGATTATGAATACTGATTATAGAATAAATATTACCCTCAATTCTAACTATCAAAGTATCTTATATAGAGTATGTTCTCAACAAATTATGTAGAAATGTACTATTATAACATGTACTATTCTTTCTAATTAAGTCTCTTGCTATACAGAAATGCTTAAAAGAGGGGACATACAACTGCAGTATCTTTGTGTGAGTTTCTTAAGTAATAGTTCTTTGGCACAAAATAAGAGAATGGATATTTGTGAGTGGGAACTTCATAAGTGGTGAAAAGATACTTTAGGAAAATGATTCTCAAAATGTGATCCACAGAAGTCTGGGGTAAATGTATTTTCATTATAGTACTAAAATGTTATACTTGCATTTTACTATGTTGATATTTGTTCTGATGGTATAAAACTAATAGTGTGTTATGCTGTTAGTGCCTTAGCAGAAATAACAGAAGTGGGCCAAACAAGTGATTTCTTGTATTCCTCACCACCATGTGCTTGAAGAGGAAAAATGTTAGGTATTTTGTTTTCTTTGTAAGAAAATAAAACCTAAGTATCCATTATGAACATCCTTGATGAATTTGGAATATTAAACCTTCACCTTTGAATACACATTTTGAAATATTTAATGTGACAGAAATGGTATGAACACAAAAAGCATTTCTGCTACATGCCAAAGCAGAAAGGTTATGCTATGAAAAAACACATGTGTTATTGAATTGTGAGTTGCACTAGCTGCTTTTTTCATGGAACACTGTTTTAAAGAATAATTTTCAAGCATTATGCAGACTCTGTTATTTGGCAGACATGTTCACAAAAAAGAACAAAGTAAATCTGTCACTTAAGGAGAAACAACACACAGTAGAGTTGCCAATCAAAATGATAAAATTGGAGCTTTCAAACAAAAGTCAGAATTTTAGGAAATTTTTGTTTGCTTTCAGCTTCCCAATACTTAAAGAATTTTCTGAAGAAACTTCTAGTGATAGTAACAATTTTTTGGATACTGCATAATGAAGTGCTTGAACATTTAAGAACTGCATATCTTGGTACGTTAGTATTTTTCACTGTCCAATACATAATGCTGTCAAAATCAAAACACTGAAACCACAAAGACAAACAAATTGGCCTTACAATAAAGTATTTAAATATTAGGCATTAGATTCTACAGTGAAACTACTCTTGAAGAATCTTTCACTTGTCAATTTTCTGCAGTACAAAGATACCCCAGTTAGAAAATTCTTATACTGTTCTCTTTCCTGATATCTGACTGGATTTTCTTCAACTATTTTACATAATGCTTTAAATATGTGGCAACAAATTACATAAACAGATCTGAAAATATATGTGATTTCTATAAAATGAATATAAAACTCTATCAATGAGTTTTGCAAAAATGTAATTTTCTTAATGTTTATTTCTTAAAATATTATGCTATAAGCAATGGTTTATTATCATTACATAAATTAATAATTAGTTCAATTTTAATTTTTAGTTTGGTAAGTATTTATAATATTTTATGTCTTCTAAAAGTGTTAATTAAGGGAACATGAGACCAAAAGTGTTAGAACTTACAGAAAACAAATGTAATTTGGGCCCTGTACATGTATCAGGTAATTAGGTCTGGGGAGATAACTCAATGGCATAAGTGCCTGCCTGGCAAAAGCAGGGTTCTGAGTTCAATTCCCTGTACCAAAAAAAGAAAAGTCAAACATGTTATCAGATAGTCTACCAAAGTATATAATAAGTTTTTAATGAATTATAAATATTAATGATCTCTTCAACTAAAATACCAAGTAAGATAATTCATAGGAAAAATTTAATGTAGGATCTAATTTAGGATAAATTCTCATACAGATGGAATACGAAGTATATCCCAGTTAGCACACTGCTTTTTAGAGGGAAGGATAGTGAAAAAACAATATGTAGCATTTACTTAAAAAGATCCACATCTACATATACCATAACATCAATTCAGAGATTAATTTGTTTTATTATTCTTTTTGATGATACATGATTTTATTTTAAATAAGAATTACTACTGTAAGACCCAGAGGTGGCTTCTGAAGCATCTTGAAAGGATTTAATTACCTTCTATGTATTCATATTTCACATTCTAATTGAAAATTGGTGAATAATATGGGACTGCTTACTACAACATTTCAATTAATAAAAACATTTCATTCATAAATCATTTATGACAGATTGGAAATTATGATCTGGATCTTATATCAATCACTTTGTAAGACAAAAATATAGCTTTAATTTAAAGTTATTTTAGGAATATTTGTCCAAAAGTATTTACCTGTCCTAGCCTCACCACATGGTTTATGGTTAAAGAAGAAAATAGAAGGTCATCCAAAGGTTGAGTTGTGTGAGTAAATGGCTACAAATGAAATAGATCAAATGTCTGCAACTTTTAGTAAAGAAAAAAACAGAATTTCTGAGGCTTCAAATGAACTCTGTGTCTGTGTAACGCAAAAGTTTAAGAAGCTTCTCAGTTCAATCCTATATATGCCATCTTCCCACAATGCTCTAAATATTTGTGGGTCAAATGTTCTTTTTCTCTATTTTCCTGTATTTTCATTTTTATGTTTATTATTCATTGTAATTTCCTAATTTAGGGTTTTATCTCTATATTCACTCAACATATATTTATTGAATACTTACTAAATATCAAGAACTGCTTCAGGTCCTGACAAAAAGCACAGAGATTTTCATTTACTGGAAAGGAATAAAAGAGTCCCAAGAAAGCTTATAAAACAGCAGAAGTCAAATTAATCTGAAATCTGAAAGGCTTATATGAGGCAGTGAGTGTCACGCTGCTAGAGATCTTATAAGACATCTCCTTTTTACAAGTACTGTCACAGGAAACACAACTCAAAGTGGCTGATAAGACTGGATTAAATAGAAACCAAAATTGCTGGCATATGATACTGAAAAATCCAGAAATACATTTAGCTTGTGAAAGTCAATTTGTTTGGCTTGAGAGCTACCTAAGGGACTGGTAAAGCATACTTTAGAGAGTATCTGTGTGGATCACAGAAGGATGACTTTGGCCATCACAAGCTTAAAAGGTACAAAGATATAAATTTTAGTAAATGTTTCCTTAGTAAATGAGTGCCTAGGATTCATTTCACCATGTTCAGGTATCTAGGCAGTCAAAGACCACAACAACCATGGTCCAAAGGGGCCTTGGCATCATCCATACTGTTTTCACAAAGAGCAGACTTGGCCATGAACCATGTAGTGTGGGTTGTTCTTGCATGGAGGTTTCTACCCTGATTTCAAAGGAAGGCCTGGGAGATCAGACGATGTGCACCTGAAAAATGGATGTATAAAGCTGTGGGAATGAAAGTGAAGGTGACTTGGAAACCCCAGGAAGTCAGAGATGCCTGTAAATGCAAACATGTTTTGAGGAAAACTGAATTCAGCAAGTACAACAAGCCTAAGAAGGACATATAGGTTACAACTGGCAAAGCTATAAGGGTACAGCCACCCAAGCCCTCTGGAACTCATATCTTTCCACCATGTGCTCTGAATGCCAGACACAGAGCTACAGGACATAATCTTTTCTCTGATGGGTTTTGGATTGTTTCCATCTTATTCATTGTTATAATTCTATTCCTTCCTTTTGGAAGGGAATATTTATCCCACATCATTGTATATGGAGATTATGTAACTGGCTTTTTAAATTTTCAAGAGTTAAAAGCTAAGAGTTTGCATTGAGACTTAAGCCTTTTCAGCAATTCTTGAGCTTCTAAGACTTTGGGGAGGACATTAATACATGTTCAGCTGTATAAAGGATAGTTCTATCATGTTAGGTAAAATTATGGCCATGTTTTTATTTGTAGATTAAGCAAGACTTAAGGACATGTGTTAGGGAGTTAAAGTGATAAGGGGTGAAATGTGAGAGTTTAGATTATTGAATTCATCAGGTTGAGAACTCTAGGGGATTAGTAAAACACACTTTGGGGTATATCTGGATGTGTTGTGGAAGCATAGTTTTGGGTTCCGTATCTCACACTGGGTGCCTGCCTCTCTGGTGGAGTTCCCCTGTTCTGTTTCTGGAAACCATGAGTTGAGCAGTATACTTTTGCCAAGCCCTTCCACCAAGATATTTAGGAGCAGTCCACTGTGGGCTGAACCTTCTCAAACCATGAGTCAAATAAATCTCATTTGAGTTGTAAATACCAGATATTGTTCTAGTAACAGGCAATCTGATCAATACATAGACTGAAGCAAAAATTGACTTAGTAATTTAAATGACATTTCTAAGAGCCTGAATGTTCTTTACTGTGCTACCTGAGATGACAGTGTATCCTAAGGTACAGTGTTTTCTGCTCTGATTTATGTTCTCAAATGGCTCCAAAGTTGCAAGTCTCATGTACTTGAACTACTGCATCACCCAATGGAAAAGAAGTCACTTTGTAGTTCGTATTTCCTCTTCTCCTGGCTCTTTCACTCTCTCTTTGTAGCCTGTCTTATTCATCAATTACAAAAAACACAGCTTTTGATTCTGTTGATTTTTCTCTGTTGAATTTCTGTTAAATTTTATTTTTTTTTGTTCTACTTTTACTATTTGTTTTCTTATACTTTAGTTCTTTTTTTTCTCAAAATTTCTTCTTTGATCAATTATATTTTGAATCTCAAGTACTTTGGTATTTTCTAGTATCTTTCTGCTACTGAGTTCTACTTTAATTCAATTCTAGTCTCAGAGCAGACATTGTATAATTTTAGTTTTGAAAAACTTCCTAATGTGTTTCATTGCTTAGAATGTGATCTTAGTGAAAATTCCATATGAATTTGAGAAAAATATTAAGAATGTGTGGTCTTCTATTGGATAAAAGTGTTTATAGATGTCAGTTTGTCCATTTGATTGCCGGTGCTGATCTATTTCTGATGGAAGGGTGCTAAAAAGTTCAACTAAAATAGTAGATTCATTTATTTCTTCTCCAAGTTCTCTCAGATTTGATCTTATGTATTTACTCTTTAATAAAAACCTTTCACATATTCTATTTTTCAGTTAAATTAAGGAATAAAGAAAAATCCCACATTTATGTTGTTAATCTGGGCAAAGTAGAGTGAAAGAGGAAAGCAGTCTTGGGTGACAGGGCATAGGATGGAATGAGAGAGCAGGAAACACTCCCCTGTCCTTCTATAAAACCTCATACACATTCCTCAGCAACCATGAATAAATCTTAAAGTTTGGAATCAGGTATTCTTTCTCAGCGAGGAGGAAGTGGGCCAATAACTGGCACTTGAGTAGTAAGGTGATTACTATGACTACATTTAACTATATAGTTTAGAAATCTTTGGAACTGATTTGTCGGAGAAGCTTGGAAAGCCTTTGAGATGTAGGCAGAGAAGGCCTACAATGCTGTAAGTAGTTTATTAGTGATTCTACCCAGAACTCAGAAGACCAGAATGTATAGGAATGCAGACAGTAAAGGTAAGGATCAGGAGGTTTCAGTTGGGAAGAAGGAATCCATTGGCAGTTGAACTAGTGGCCATGTGGATTACATTCTGGCAAAATATTTGTAAAAATTTATCCATGTCCTGATATGTGGCAAAAGACTGAGATCAGGGATGGTGGAAAAACATCCAGTCATGGCAGTATCCAATCATGGCAGCATCCAATCATGGCAGCATCCAATCATGGCAGCAGCAAAGAGCAGAGAACAAAGCAGGTGGCAGCTGCCTGGTGAACAAAGCCAGGCAGCTAGCTACCTTCTCTCCCCTCCTTACACTGTAATGCAAATTACCTGTCCCCGGGCAGGTGTAGCATCCACACTGACAATAATCTATCACAAACTCCAGAAGACACCCCGCCATTGCATGAGACTTTCTTCAGGACAGTGAGACATAAACCATAACAGATAGCAAAAATGAGACTGCAGGAAGCAAGTGCTTGCTGGAGTAGCAATTGTGTATAGCCCATGCTGAATGGTACTTTGAAGTGGTAGAACAAATAGACAAAAGCTTAGAAAGAGTTTAGAAGGATTTTTGGAAAGCCCAAATACAAACTCTATAGAATTCCGCCATAAAAATAATCTACATACTCAATATGATAGATGGATACCCAAAACATAATGAAAAAAGCCTCACACAAAAGAACACATAGTATTTACTGTTATTTAAAATTCTACAACAAGTGAGATTGATCCATG
Source organism: Myocastor coypus (assembly GCA_004027025.1). Taxonomy (NCBI): domain Eukaryota; kingdom Metazoa; phylum Chordata; class Mammalia; order Rodentia; family Myocastoridae; genus Myocastor; species Myocastor coypus. Next base: position 2,199 of record PVJA010020513.1, on the reverse strand, counting down.
GTTGAAAAGATTGGAATAAGTAGTTGCCTCAAAGGAATGGGACAAAAATGGGAGGGAAATATGGAAACTTTCTTGACTAATGGTCTATTTTTTTGTGTTATTAATAGAAACTGAGTAACACAAAAGTTTACATATCTTACAATTTATTGAATAAAGAGCAAAGATTTATATATTTCATTGTAAGTTAAGCTTATATGAACAGAAAACTATAAAAATGAGCATATTTATACAATGGAATGATCTGTCAAAAATGATTTATGGCATTACTGTATACAAATTTTTTGAAATAATGCAAAAAATTGGTGAATATTATGAAGGCAAATGTTATTTTCTATGAAGAAAGTCTTTTTTTTTTTAAAAGATCAGAAGGTAAATACCCCTGATGATGACTCTTTAGCACATATTTAGAATTTTCAAAGTTTTACAAATGGTTTATAGTTTTTTAATGTTTACAATAGTCATTTAGAAACAAAAATGACATATGACTGCATCCTAATTTACTTTAGGATGTAGCTTCAAATGCAATTAATAAGTAGCAATTTGCTTCACCTTTCTAATACTTACCTTCTTCATATTGAATCCCAGAAAGAAAGAATAAAATAATTTATGAAAACAGTTGTAGATGACTGATTACAAGAGAGAAGCTGTCAACCTTAGGGGATTATTTTACTTAATTCCTACAGGTCATTTTGAAGCATGCAGGCCCACAAACTTGTATTATAAAGTGAATACTATTGTATAGAATGTCAAAAGTGTTTCTAAAATAGGATACCTTGAATGATTTTTAATAACAATACTTTTTTTCTTCAGCATATATTATTTTTCAGAATAAAACCATTCACCACACAGTAATATTTAAATTTCATTTTATTTTTTATCCAGTAAGTCATAACTTTACTAGTGATAGAAATAGTACCAATTTCAAACCAAGCTGTAGTGAGCTTTTTGAAACACCAAAAAAGTCCTCCTTTCTGATAATTACATTGTTAGTTCCATAATAGTATTTGCAATATCATTACTGTTGTTCTTCAGTGCACAGACTGCCTTTGCCCTCGACACACTGGCTGTAACATAACCAACTCTAAGTCCTTAACTTCCACACCTGCTGCATCAGCTTCTTCCTCTTCACTCTCCTCTTGCACAGCTGGAGACTGTATTTTCTTGAGTGTTTGAGACAGCTCCCCCTTGAACGTTGAACTTCTCAGCAACTGCTAGCTGTGCTTGCTGAGATAAATCCTCAATCTCGGCTTCCCCAAAGACTACATAGGTATCTGAAGCTGGGCTCCTATAGACATCTGGTTTCGTGAAGACAAAGAGGATATTCTTAGACTTCTGACAGATAGTGACTCTAGTAACTCCTGTAACCTGTGAAGACCCAGTTTGGACATAGCCTTCTGTGCCTTCTTTTCAGTTTGACTCTGTTTTGTTTTACTGACTGCTTCTTCATCGATTTCAACTGCTGCTGCCAACTGGGCTTGCTCTGTGGTTGTTCATGTGGAATCCTGTTCCTTGGGCTCTGGTACTGATTCATCACTGTCAGATTCTGTTCTAGACCCTGTCCCAGCTTGGGCTGTGGTAACTCTTGCTCTATAGCAGGGACAGTTTCTGTGGCTTCACCAGGCATTTAGAGACTCCAACTGTCCTTAAATTTCATGTCAAGGGGGCCTTAACTAAATTTTAATATTTATGACAATATTATCTCCATAAACCAATGTTCGAGTACTTCCTCTGAAATGAAATTAAGAAAAAGGTATAGAAAATGCACAAAGTCATCATGCAAGAGCACCAATATATTAGTCACCTAAGTCACCACTTCCCACGTAAAGTAGTATAGCTTCTCACTACGCAGCTCAGAATCTAGTGATCCTCCTGTTTCCAGCCTCCCCAGTGCTGGGATTACAGGTGTGCACCACTGCATCCGGTTTCAGTGGTCAGTTCAGAGTGCCCGGGGGTGGGGCTGGCACTGGCACTGGCACTGGCACCTTGTGGTTCCAGGCATCCAGGAACCGCTATTCTTTTGAGCTAGCTCTCCAGTCCTAACAATGCTCATATCTTGATAGGGTTCTTTTCACACTTTTAATTTTAAATATTTATAATTATATGGAATTTCAAAATTCTGATTTTACATTCTCATGTACTATGACAGATTAAGAACTTTCCCCTTGCAATGAACAACACAGTTAACAGCCATATAATTTT
>PVJA010020512.1:0-36822 GCA_004027025.1 Myocastor coypus | reverse complement strand
ACCACTCACTTAACAGTGGAGCTGCATGCCGAGAAATGCTGCGTTAGGCAGCTTTGTCACTGCAGGAGCTCTGGAGTGTGCTTACACATGCTAAGCTGCTGGGTGGTCACCAGACCAAGTGCTTCTATGCCACCACAGATATAACAGATATGATTCATCCTAGGCCAACGCATTTTATTCACTGCACGGCTATGGTAGAAAATCCAGTGTCAAAGTCTTAATGGTGGACATTATTGTTATGTCCCCTCTGCAGATGTCCTGAGGAGGTGGCACTAGTGTAGATACCACAGATAGATGTGAGGGAGAGGCTGGAGGCAGGGGCACCTTGACAAACCAGGTGGCAGGTTGGCGATGGGAAAGAAGAGGTGATTTGGGGTATCTTCTTTTTTTATATAATTTTTAAAAATGTATTTAGGACAGGGTCTAGAGGATCTCTGATTTGGAGAATCTTGTGGGGGACAGATTGGCAAAATGTCTTACACATGAGAGGGAAGTGGGGCTCATAATAAAAGTTTAAGCTTCTCTTTTAAATCCCTCCTTTAAGGGGTGGCGAGATAGCTCAGTGGACTAAAGCACCTGCTTAGGCAAATACAAGGGCCAAGGTTCTGTCCGTGGCAGGCACCACATATTTTGCCAGCCCTCCAACACATGCTGTGGAAGCCCTGCACCAAGGATGGGCTGACCTGGCCAGAGTCTGGGTGTAGTGGCGCATGTCTGTAATATCAGTTCTGGGGGGCCGGGGAGATAGCTCCATGGCACAAGTGTCTGCCTGGCAAGTGCATGGTCCTGTATTTGAACTCTGGTCCTGCAAAAATAAATAAATAAATAAATAAATAAATAAATAAATAAATAAATAATCTCAGCGCTGGGCAGGAGGATCACCACAAGTCCAAGCTGCATAATGAGATCCTGTGACAACCAAATAAAAAATCCTGTGACAAACAAACAAACAAACAAACAAAAATCCCATTCAATCCAGCTATCCCCCTACTGGGAATTTTTCCAGAAGAACTGAAAACATCATACCATAGCAATATCTGTGCACCTATGTTTATAGCAGCCCAATTTGTAATAGCCAAATCTTGGAAACAACCAAAATGTCCATCATTTGAAGAATGGTTGAAAAAGATGTGATATTTTTATACAATGGAATATTACTCAGCTATAAAGAATGATAAATTGGAAGACTTCATATATAAATGGATGTATATTGAACATATACTCATAAGTGAAATAAACCAGACCCACATTTTTTTAATCGCAGACCATTTTATTTATTTATTTAGATTTTTTTTTAATTTTATTTTTTTCTTGTTTCAGAACTATTGTTTGTTTCTTTCTTTTTATGGCTGGCTCAGCCTGCCCCAAGGGCAGGGTTGGCGCAGCATGTGGTGCCAGGGATCAAACCGAGGTCCCTGCAGCCACGCAAGCTTTCCTAAGCAGGCGCTTTAGACCACTGAGCCATCCTGCCGGGCCCAGACCCACATTTGTAAATACCGTGTAGTCTCCCTAGCATAAGAAATCTAAAGAACAAATAATAATGGAAAGGCATAACACAGCTGAATGGAAATCAAAGACTTTTGAAGCAACACTAAAACTATGCTTGGAATGTGTGTCATTTGGGACTTTCAGATGTGTGCTACTTCTGTTGTAAACTCAGTTACTGCTATACTCTCTCTCAAGTAAATGGTTGGTTAACAAAAACAAAACAAAACAAAAAAAAACAATTAACTGAGAATAAGAGACTAGGCAAAATACCATAGGCTTGACAGGCTACAATTTTGTTCATCCTTAGATTTCTAAATGCCTGTGTAGGGGCTGGGGAGATAGTTCCGAGGCACAAGTGCCTGCTGGGCAAGTGCAAGGTCATGAGTTCGAACCCTGGTCCCACAAAAAAAAAAAAAAAAAAAAGTCTGTGTAAAAATGTGTAACTGCTTTTATCACAGTCTGTAGAGATTTATTAGAATATCAATGATTGAAGGAAAATAGCAATGTCAAGCTAAGTCTAAGATGTTTGATATTGAGAAAGGCAGTGATGTTGAGCTCAATTATCTATGTTATAGAATAATAGTATCAGGAAGCTTCTCTGCTGGAAGGTTGAGAATGTAAGTTAATAGACCAAAAATTGGAGAAAAAGAAGGGCTACCAGGATAGCCATCCTTTTGGCTCTAGCCCTTCAAGGCCAATGAGGACTCAGGACAAAAGAGAACCTGTGCTGTAACAGCCTATAACTCAGTGGTTTACCTAATTTTCTGGCCAAGGAGATTATGGGCCACAGAAGAAAGGGATAAATGCAGTGTAGTGTGTCTAGGGAGAGTCACCTGGGGAGAAAACATTCTCTCAGGCTTTCACAGAGAGTAAACAGGTCAGGCAATGGCCGCGACTCCTCCTGATGGCTGACACTGACAACAGTTCTACAAAGCGCTGTATTTGGTTTCAAAGTTAATCCTGAGGAGATTTGACCTTGGAAAACACAAATGATGAAGGTTTTGTTAGACAGGTCTTACTTTAACTTGCCCTCAATCACCCAGCAGAAAAGCTTAATTACGAGGCATAAAACGCAGAGCTAGATTAGTACGGTGAGCTGCAAGAAGCTTAAATCAACAGCCTTCAACATTGCTAGTTTCACCAGTAGCCCACTGGCATTATGAAACATTGGAGTATGTATACAACTACTTCCTCTTAGTTCAAAGAGAAGAAAATTTTTTCTTCTCTTCTTTTTCTCTACAAATATCGATCAGAAAATTTATCACATCTACACCCTGTGCTCTGTATAACTTTTATGAGGACAACAATACGCAATGTGTCAATTATTGCGAATGTACTACTAACATGTTTTGATACTCTCATATTGTTATGTTTTTTTTTTAATTTTTTATTTTATTTATTTATTTTTTTCTTGTTTCAGAACCTTTGTTTATTCACTCATTTTTGTGGCTGGCTCAGCCCACCTGGAGGGCAGGGCTGGCACAGCATGTGGTGCCAGGTATCAAACCGCGGTCCCTGAAGCCGCCCAAGCTTTCCCAAGCAGGCGCTTTAGACCAGTGAGCCATCCCGCCGGGCCCTGTTATGTTATTAAAAGTAATAAAAATAAAAAAATAAATTCCTCCTTCTGTGCCCCCTCCTCCTGCTCTCCCAATAGTGCGGTCATGTAGATTTCTGTGGCAGAAACTCAGTCACCTTTGACATTCTCTCTTCCTTTGCACCTCTGCATGAAACTCATCACCGATTCTCACTCCTGGCTCTACAGCCCTTGCCCGTTCTGTCGCTTCTCCCTCTTCCCACCCTCAGGTTTCAGACAGCTCTGTGCTGTTGTGGAGCTGACCAGCGGCTCTGCTGTTCGCTTCTGCCCACCACCCTCTCCGTCCCAGCTTTCTGCCCTGCAGCCAGATTGACAAATAAAAGCACCACAACCGCAAACAAACATCCTCACCCCCCAAATCATACCAGTTGGTTGGTTAACTCCAGAGACTCCTAGGAATCAAGTCCACACTCCTGACCACAGACTGACCACAGACTGGAAAGCCCTGCCAGATCTGGCCCTGCAGGTTTAACAGATCTCCTGTACATTCCCTTCCAGCACCTTCTTTCCACAATGCAAGGAGACCAAGCTTTCCTTGGGGCCTTAGTGCACGCCATGCCTGTAAGATGGACCATTTTTTACTGTATTTATTTGGCTGTTGTTTTATCTCTTCTCTTACTCAAAGTGAACTATAAGCTCCCTTTGGTACGGGAGACATTGCTACCATATTCAGTGTCCAATGCCTAGTACTTACTACAGCTCCTGACATAGTGAATTAAAGATGTGTGTGTGTGTGTGTGTGTGTGTGTGTGTTTGTGTAGGTATGTGTGTATGTGTGTGTGTATTGGTTTGACAAAATGCCTCCCAGGTCCATTGACAGGACTGGGACTTATAGAGAGGGCAGGGGAGGGAGGCAGTGATACACAGGATTAGTGGCAACCAGGTGGATATCTAGTGGGCAAGCCACGGGGCATTCTTTCAACTCTTGTGACACTTCCTGGCCCCTTAATGATTTATGCTGAAATTATTTACAGGCAAAAAGTGCTTTCATGTACATTGCCCATTTTAGCCTCCCTGCCACCTTGGGATTTATTATTATTTGCTTTGTTTCTTACATATTTAGTACAGGGTGTATAGGTTCTCACTATGTAGATTGGACTTGTAGTGATTCTCCTGTTTTCAGACTCCCAAGTGCTGGGATTATAGATGCATTCAGCCATGTCCAGTCCCAGTAGCCATCTCAGCGTGCCCCAGGGATGGGGCCTGGCATGGTAGGCCAGGGATCAAATCCTGGCCGTTGCACTCTGCCTAAGCAGGTGTTTTAGTCCCCTGAGCTATCTGGCCGGCCCACTTCTTGGGAATTATTAATCTCATTTATTTTTAGATGAAAACCGCAAGTGTTAAGACTCTTTTCTGAAGCTTATTTAGCTGAAAAAAAATCTCAGTTCAGGGTGGAGGAGATAGCTTAGGTGTCTAAGTGCCTGCCTGGCAAGTGCAAGGACCAAAGGTTGATCCTTGTACATATGCCAGCCCCAGAACCTGAGGAGTGCTAAGCTAGCCTTGAAACCAGGCATTGGGGTGCACACCTGTAATCCCAGTGCTAGGAAGGCTTGGTCAGGTGGATCACTACACATCTGAGATGTGTGGTGAGATCCTGTATCTAGTAAATAAATATAATAAAAATCTCAGTCCATATTTGAACTTGGATATTCAGCTTCCTAGATCTTTGTATTTTCTTGTGGTCCTACAAGTCATAATCCACATCTCCATCTTTGCCAGTAGACAATCAGGATTACAGGCTGTGTTGAAAAATCATGATCCTTTTGATGCTGACCAAAGTAAACTTAGTTCACAGATGCTTTATTTATCTGTTTTTTCTTGTTTCAGAACTTTCGTTTGTTTGTTTATTTATTTATTTTTATGGCCAGCTCAGCCTGCCCTGAGGGCAGGGCTGGCACAACATGTGGTGCCTGGGATCGAACCCCAGTCCCTGCAGCCCCCTAAGCTTTCCTAAGCAGGCACTTTAGACCACTGAGACATCCTGCTGGGCCCTACAGATGCTTTAAAAAGCTTGTTATCTTTATTTTTTTCCTAAGATCTTAAAAACTTTAAGAAAGACTGAAAAAAAACTTTGAAACAGGCGAAAGAAAAATATGACTAGCAGGGGCCCGGCGGGATGGCTCAGTGGTCTAAAGCGCCTGCTTGGGAAAGCATGGGCGGCTTCAGGGACCGCGGTTCGATCCCTGGCACCACATGCTGCGCCAGCCACCCCTTGGGGCGGGCTGAGCTGGCCATAAAAAAATGAGTGAATAAACAAACAAAGGTTCTGAAACAAGAATAAAAATAATAAATAAAATAAAAAATTCTTTAGAAAAGAAAAATATGACTAGCAGAAAGGCTTTGGAGGACAGGAAGGGGACCAAAGGTAAGACTACTCTTTGCCGGGCGTGGTGGCTCACGTTTGTAATCCCAGCACTTGGGAGGTTGAGGCAGGAGGATCGATGTGAGTTCGAGACCAGCCTGGGCTACAAAAGTGAGCTCAAAGACAGCCTGAACTGCACAGTGAGACCCTGTCTCAAAAAAAAAAAAAAAAAAAAAAAAAAGCCAAAGAATATTCTTCTTCTTTTGCGTCTTTGCTTTTTTCTCAAAGCTACCATCGCCACTAAAAAAGTAGGCAACAAGATAAAATGGCACACAAGGCCAAAAGACTGATAATTGATAAAGAATCATAAACAGCTTCCTGAGAGGAGGCAGAGCAAAGGGGAGTCGAGCCAGAGGGGTGGCGAGGGGGCAGCATGAGGGACAGCAGTGCCACCGGCTGTATAGTGGCCCCTGCAGGCCTATCCTGCCTTAGTTACTTTTCTCCTTGTCAAAACAAAACACCCAACACCCCCAAGTTAAGAGAGATGGGGTTTATTTAGTGCACAGTGTGTAGAGGGTTCAGTCCATTATTGCCTGGCTCTGAGGCAGGGTGGTGTGACAGACAGGCGCTGCAGAGAACAGCCCATGGCAGGCAGAAGGAAGCAAATTAAGCAAGGGGTGACCACCGGTCTTTCTATCCCTCATAGCTGACCCAGGCTACTCAGGGCAGGTAGCGCTCACACCCTTAATCCTAGTGTCCGTGACCCTAGCATTGCTCTGCGGATCAACTCCATCCTCACACAGTCTAGGTCCAGCTGCTTCTGAAAAAGCCCCATCTATGACCTATGAGGCTTTAGAGAAACATCTGCACATGAGCCACAACTCTGCATGTTATGAGTATTTAGGGGTGAGGGGAAAGAGAAAAGTGTTGGACCCTTACTCTTTATTTCTTTTTGTCTTTTGTGTGTGTGTGTGTGTGTGTGTGTGTGTGTGTGTGTGTGGTACTAGGGATTGAACTCAGGATCTTGCGCTTACCAGCCAAGCCCTTATTCTATTGAGCTACTTCCCCAGCCCCTACTCTTTATTTCTTTTTTTTTTTTTTCCAATTCTTTTATTGTTTAAATTTAACAATGGTTATATTACATATAACTCTTTATTTCATGATAGCAGCCACACAAGGAAATACTTCAGGGCAAGGAGAGACGATCTATGGAGTGAGGGCATTGGATACAGGGGTAATGTGGGTGACGCAGCGGTTTTGGATTTAGGTACCTCAGGACTCAAGCCACAGTCTAATGCTGATTAGCTGTGGCTGTCATGGCTGTCATAGGTACTTCCTTACTGCTAGGACAAAATGCCTGGCACCCACAAATCAAAGGAGGAAAAGTTTATTTTCCTTTCCTCACTGTAGAGGTTTCAGGCCGTAGTTGGCTGGCTCTAAGGGAGGGTGGCCTGGCAGAAGAGAAGCAGCCCATGGGTAGGCAGGCAGCAGCAAACACCGAGCCCTCCTTCTTTCTACGCCTTTATATTCCACTCAGGCTACACGACTATTGGTTGGTGGTACTGGTGGTTCATCTAGCTTCAGTAAATCTATTCAGCCATATCCAGAACTGTGCCGATCCAACCATCTGAGTGTTTCTTCTTCAAGTTGACACAGTTAGCTAGTTTGGACCATGGCCAACATGCTTCACCTCTCTGAGCTTAAGCCTGCTCAACGTAAGCACAGAAATAAGAGTACATATCCTCTGTAAAGGTTGTTGAAATGTTTTGTTTTGTGCTTGACACCTGATGGGTACTGAATAGCCACTGTTTTCCTTCATAAATAAAGTTGGGACTAATGGTTCTAATGACCACCTTCTGAGTCTAAGTAAGAACTGTGGCCCTCTGTGGCATTGGGTTGAATAGTTAAGTCCTCGGGAGGAAGCAGTTAGTGAGCCGTTGCCTCCCCTGACCCTGGCTGAGGTGGCTCCATTAAGGGGGGCTTCAGAGTGGGATTCATCAGTGAGGGAGCTGACTGGGTTGTAACTGGGTACGTTTTTATTGGCAGATCTCTGTGTGCAGTAACTTGCCACATTTGCTTTTTAAAAATGCCTTAATGGGCTGCCATAGTAGAAAGAAAAAAATTCTTTCATTTGTATGTGTGTGTCGTCCAAATGATATTTTTAAAGATTTATTTTTGTGTGTTCACGATGTTCTTGAATAATGTTTCCATAATTACGGTCAAAGATAAAACTCGCACAGTGCACAAAATCTGGTCATGCATAATTTAGAGTGTGATTGTCTTTTGACCAGCCTTAAGATTTGTTGGCCAAGTTCACGGCCACCTCGTGTTTCCTGAGGAGGATTTGCTCACACTGGCTTAGGGACCAGGAAGCTTCTAACCACAGAACAAGTTCAGGGTGGTTTCCTGACGCGAGTCACCCCTTCCCACCTGCCTTGCAATGGCATGGCTCTCTAGTGCGGGCAGATGCTCATGTTTCAGCCTTTTATTCAGCTAGCATCGGGTGAGTGTCTTTGATGTGCCAGGCGTTGTGCTGCTCATGGGAGGACACCTGGGGGAACAAGAGAGGATTGTGCAGCAAATTATGTATCAAGAGAAGGGGGATTGGGGCCCGGCAGGATGGCTCAGTGGTCTAAAGTGCCTGCTTAGGAAAGCTTAGGCAGCTGCAGGGACCAAGGTTCGATCCCCGGCATCACAGGCTGAGCCGGCCATAAAAATAAATAAATAAACAAACAAAAGTTCTGAAACAAGAAAAAAAAATTCTTAAAAAAAAAAGAAAAAAAGAAAAGGGGGATGGTTAAGAAACCAACCAGGTTGGCTAGAATGGCCAGAAAGGCCTCCTTAAACTGAGGTAATTTCTATAGAAGCCTGAATGAAAACAAACAAATAAACAAACAGAAGCAGTACAAATGCAAAAGCCTGGGTCAGAATCAGCTTGGCTTGTTCACAGCACTGCGGGATGGTTGGTATCGTGGGCACCTAGTGAGTAACTTGAGGAGTGGTGGGAGGAAAGGTCCAAGGGTGAGGGTCACGGACTATGGATTTTATGGTTAAGTGTGACGGAGGGAATGCCAAGCAGAGTACTTCACCAAAGGCTGAGTAGGAGGCCAGCACCGGGCAAGTGGAGAACTTCGGTTCTTAGGCTGTTTAGCACACTGTGTTTTAGGTCTTTGCTCCTCCTTGGGACTCCATCTTTGTGTTTTGAGGTCCCACAGTACAAAATCCTTTTAACTCTGTCATTAGGCACCTTTGATGTTTCAAGTCGGCCTGGTGTAAGCTGGAGTCTTGCGGTTCTAATTCAAATTCCTGATAGTTTCTGGTTGCGGAGGGAGGATCTAATTGGATAAGACTCCCACGTCACTGCCCTAAGGTAAGGGGCCACTTTAGGGCCGAGATCTGTGAACTTGTCAGCTTGTGTCTACCTGTAGTCCAGCCAGTAGGTTCACAATGGGACCTCACAATAGGTAAGATGAGGCTCCCTGCGATGCCAGCTATCAAGATTGAAAGGGAGTTAGGGTCGTTTTTGTATTCCTGGCTCTGTTTCTGCTCAGCATTTTAAGGTCTAGGATTCCCAGGTTGGCTTCTTTACAAGAGGGAGGACGTAGTCACCACAGAGCTAGGACAGCATCAGGAGGTGTAGATTAAAAATGGAAAGCAGAGAGTAGGTGGCAAGAGTAGTGACCCTCTGTCAGGCTCAGGCGGGCATAGCGACAGCCTTTTTAGCCACTCAGAAAATCTTGCTGCAAGCTCCTGGCACAGAGGGAAACACGGACAATGAATAGCTTGTGAATGTCCCTCAGAGAGCTCTTGCTCCTTTAGAAAGGCAGTTCTCTGGTGACCTTCACTGCCATGAGAAAGTCCCTAGGGACAGGAATGACATCTCAGAGCTCAAGGGAGATCAGAGCCAAAGGAGAATTTCTTCTTATTCCTTGTTCTTTCTTTCTTTCTTTCTTTCTTTCTTTCTTTCTTTCTTTCTTTCTTTCTTTCTTTCTTTCTTTCTTTCTTCATTTCTTTCTGTACTGGAGATCAAACTCAGGACCTTGCACATGCCAAGCAGGCACGTATGCCACTGAGTTATCTCCCCAGTCCAAGCCTTTCTGAATTACTCCAACTCATTAAAATCTCTGGAAGGGCCAGCCAAATAGCTCAGCAGATTAAAATGCCTGCAAACAAGCACAGGGGCCCCACCCCTGGGGCACGCCGAGATGGCAATTGAGACTGGGTATGGTGGGCGCTCACCTGTAATCCCAGCTCTTGGGAGGCCATAAGCAGGCGGATCACTGTGAGTCCAATCTAGTAGTGAGAACCTGAACACCCTGTAGACCTTTCCCTAAAATACAAAAATAGAATAGAATCAAATCAAATTGAATAGAATCAAATCAAATCAAATCAAATCAAATCAAATCAAATCAAATCAAATCAAATCAAATCAAATCAGATCTCCAGCGCTGCTGTTCTTCTGCCCTCCCACTGCTCCAGTCGGCCTCCTCCTCGTATGTGAGCGCAGACCTGTTCATTCCAAAAAGACAACTGTGAAATCAGCACATCAAGGAGAGCTTGAGAGCTCCCTTTTTGTGACTCTCTTTGCCACACATGCAAGAAAGACTTTTAGCAAATATTTATTCACTAAATCAAACTGACTTGTGATTCTGATCTGTTTTCAGTGCACAAAGGGTCAATGAGATGAGCCTGTCTTTATGAAAGTGATATCAGAACCATCCATCCACCAGTCATTTTATTATACCTTTGTAATTTTGATCACACTTGCATTCAACAGGGCAATGATTTACTTTTTAGTTTAGTTTCTAGTTTCCTGCAGGTGTTTTTTTTTTCCCCCACTCAAAGAATTTATTTTAGCAGGAAACTTTATATAGTGACTGCACATGAAATTGAGTATCCTTTCCCACAAATAGAAGATGATCTTGAAAGTAAGACCCAAATTCTCAATTAGAAAGTGTATGCCCAGTGGGTGCCTCCAACTCATCTTCAGGACTCTAATACAATGCATATCACACTCCAGGGAACTTGGATTGATATCATGGGTGTAGATACATTTATAAGAATGACAACTGTCTCTGGCAAACTTCTAAGAACCAAACCATTGCCTTGGTTCTTTCTTTCTTTCTTTCTTTCTTCCTTCCTTCCTTCCTTCCTTCCTTTCTTTCTTTCTTTCTTTCTTTCTTTCTTTCTTTCTTCCTTCCTTCCTTCTCTCTCTCTCTCTCTCTCTCTCTCTCTCTCTCTCTCTCTCTCTCTCTCTCTTTCTTTCTTTCATTATTGGGACAAAATGCCCAACACCCCAAATTAGGGAAGGAAAGGTTTATTTAGCCCACAGTGGAGGTTTCAGTCCATACTCGGCTAGCTCCAAGGCAGAGAGGCACATGGCAGAGGACTGCCATTCATGGCGGAAGAAAACATCAAAGAGCAAAGGCAGGAGCAGCAGCTGTGGCTGCTGAGAGCAGAGAAAGAGCAAGCTTCTCTCCCTTTCTTGTATTGCATCCAGGCTATCTGCCCAGGGTGGGTGTAGCACTCACACCCATAATCCCAGAAGCACTTACACATGTAATCCCGGTGTTGGATCATGAATTAGTCACAGCCTCTAGAAGCCCACCTCATGACTGCATGAGGCTTTGGTGGAACAATTAGACACAAACCATGACACGTGGGCAACTTTTCACTCTGAGCTGTAGACAAGGTGCCCAGGGCTGCACTGAGGAGGCAATGTGGGTGACCAGACAGAGTGCCAACAGAAAATCAGGGTTTGCTTCTGCCCTCCTGGCCATCCTCTCAGACTTGTTCCCTTAGCCCGTGTCCTGAGAGCAACTGTGGAGAGGGACCTGGGTGGAAGGAACGGGCAGCTGGGCTCCTGCTGTAAGCTGGTCAGTGGCTGGGGAGGAGAGAGGAGAGAGGAGAGAGCAGGATGGAGCCAGCACCTGGTGCCCAAGGGCTGAGAGGGGTCTGGGCTGAGTGGCATCCTGTGCGGCATGAGGTGAGCTGAGAAGACAACAGAATGTGTTTGTCTGCTGAGCCATAACGGGCTGACCTGGCTAAGCACCAAGGCAATGGTTTGGTTCTTAGATCAGGAGGCTGTGCCTCACTCCACCTTCTGCACTGGGGAGGAGCCTGAAGCGGGGAGCTCTGTCAGCAGCCCTGGCCCCTCCTGATGGTGCACCAAGACTCACTGTGGCACTGAACTGCACCCTGGGTCTCCTGTGTCCTGGCTGTGGGCACCTCATCTAATTTGAATATGCTTTCCCCACTCTTTTCTTTTGTTGTTGTTAGAAGTTCCTCTTCCTACCCGGATGGACTGTGTACTTGTTAGCTAGGCTCTTTCCCCTACTCTCTGGTAATCACTATGCTATACTCTACTTCTATAAGGTTAACTGTTAGAGGTTTTCTACAGAAGCGAGAACATGTGGTATATGTCTTTCTATGCCTGGCTTAGTTCCCTTAATGTGATGCTCTTTATTTTTATCCATGTTGTCACAAGAGACAACATTTCATTCTTTTTTTTTTTTTTTAGTGTATGTGCTGCCAAAGCGAGCATGACATTCCGTTCTTTTTTTATAGTGGCTGGATAATGTAACACCGTATTTTCTTTCTTTCTTTCTTTCTTTCTTTCTTTCTTTCTTTCTTTCTTTCTTTCTTTCTTTCTTTTAATTTGCACCATATTTTCTTTGTCTGTTCATCTATTATCAGTGGATCTTTCCATGTTTTGGATGTGGTGCCCAGTGTCGCAGCATACCTGGCAGTGTTGATGTCTTTGACATACTGGCTTTATTTCCTTTGGGTCCACATTAGCTCCCATGCCTGTAAACCCTCTCACATCACAGGGGTTCCCCTGCCCCACTTGGTCCTACCCGCTGATTATGCATCCTACCCTCTCTCCCAGCTTAGGCCATCTTCCTCGTTATGGGCTCCTCTATCCTCATCACCGCTGTGTGCCTGTCCTCCATCTACTAGGTGCTCAGGGACTCTGCTCAAGTCCAGCTCAAATTCATCCATCCTTTTCCAGGATTGGGAGGGGGCGGCTAGCACCTCAAGACTCCAGAGGAGCTCGGACCATGTGTCTCTGCCTTGGTCTCTCTTCCCGGCCACACCTCTTGTCCAGCTGTGGCCTCGTCTAAGAACTCGGGTTCTCTTGCCTGTGGGAGAAGCCCTGAGGGATGGCTGATTTGTATTCCTGGGCCCACTGATGGCCACCTATTAGTTTTCTGATCTTTTTAGTCTCTTCTTTGTTTTTATTTTTGTTTTAAATTTTTTATTTTTTTTTGTTTCAGAACTTTTGTTTGTTTGTTTATTTATTTTTATGGCCGGCTCAGCCTGCCCTAAGGGCAGGGCTGGCGCAGCATGTGGTCCCGGGGATCGAACTGCACTCCCTGCAGCCGCCCAAGCTTTCCTAAGCAGACGCTTTAGACCACTGAGCCATCCTGCCCGGCCCTAGTCTCTTCTTCGGTGACTGTCAGTTTCTAAGACATCAGCGTTTTTTTCCTCCCTCCCTTATTCCCTGGTCCCGTGCTCTGCTCTCATCTGGTGCAGTGTTCCCAGGGGTCTCATGAGCACACCCTCAGGACTTGGAGGACCAGGCTCCTCATCCTGCCCTCAGGTTGCCTCCTCTTTCTCCTTGTCTCATGTTGGCCCATAGGGACCATTCTTCTCCTAGCTCCGTCTCTGAACTGGGCCACCTTGGCGTCCTCCCTACCTCGCCTCCTCCTGTCTCCTCTAGCCATTCATCTGTCTGCCTCTATCCCTGCCTTTCCCCCATCTCCAGCCTAGGCTCTGGTCTTTCCTTCCTACTCCTATAGCTGCTCTCTCCCCAGTCTGTTCTTTACAGCCCATCTTGATGCTCCTGCCAGATGGTGGCGTTTCCTGTCTCACGGGAAAACTTAACAGCTTCCAAAGGCCAGTTCCGCCACAGACCTCGTAGCTGGTCCCAGAGTCCTCCCCTACTGACTTCTACACAGAGGCCCCGGCCTCCTCATCCTTGCCCTCAACACATCACCCGCCTTCTCTTCTCTGCCTGGCTGTCACCCTCCTAGCCTGCCTTTCCAGGCTCCTTGTCAGATGCCTCCCACCATAGGTAGTTTATGTCAACTTGCCTGGATTATTTACCTGACACTCTCATCAAAGATGAACCTAGGGTTGTTGTGAAGGTATTTTAGAGATGGGTCCCTATCTGTGATCAGTTGACATTAAGCAAAGACAATGATTCTTGGAGCTGTGGGTGGGCTTCAGCCGCTCAACGGAAGTTCTTAGAGTAAAACTTGGAGCTAGGGAGACAGCTTCATGGCATGAGTGCCTGCCTGGCAAGTGCCAAGGTCATGAGTTTGAATTCTGATCACATCAAAAAAAAAAAAAAAAAAAAAAAAAAAAAAAAAAAAAAAAAAAAAAAAAAAAAAAAAAAAAAAAAAAAAAAAAAAAAAAAAAAAAAAAAAAAAAAAGAGTAAAACTGAATGTCTTGGAGAAGACATTGTGCCTTAAGACTGCAGCATCAACTTCTGCCTGAATGCCCAGACCACCAGCGTGGCCTACAGGGTTCAGACTTGTCGGCCTCACAGTTGCCAACCAATTCTTTGTGAGAAATCTGTCTCTTTCTATCTGTGGGCTCTGTGTCCACAGGTTCAACCAGCTACAGATCAAAAATATTTGAAAAACTGCACTGAACTTTATTCTTGTTCATTGATTCTTAAATAATACAGTAAAATGACTATATGATGGCCTCGTTGTGCTAAGGATTATAAGTGATCTAGAGATGATTTAGTGTATACAGGAAGGTATGTCTAGGTTCTATGCAAATATGATGTCATTTAATATAAGGGACTTGAGCATCTGTGGATTTTTGAAATATACAGAGGTTTCTGGAACTGGTCCTCTATGGATACTGAGGGATCATTGTGTTTACACACACACACACACACACACACACAGACACAGACACACACACACTCACTTGCCCTCCTCCCTACTGGTCTGTTTCTCTGGAAAACTTAACTCACATACCTCTCCTTGGTGTTGTCTCAAGTGTCACCTTCTGGTGTGCAGTCACCAGGGGCTTGGCTTTCTTCCCTGTTTTCACTGCCCAGGCTGTCCAGAGGCCTCCTCCAGCTTTCTCCTGAAGTGTTGCGTGCTTACAGAGCCTCATGGTGCTTCACCTGGTTTCACTGCTGGGAGCAGCCCATTTTGTATTCCTTTGGATCCTGTTTAGCTCCCCGGAGAAATGAGCACATCCTAGGTGATCACTAAACCTTTTCTTTTCTTTTTTTATTTATTTATTATTTATTTCTTGTTTCAGAACCTTTGTTTGTTTATTCACTCATTTTTATGGCTGGCTCAGCCCGCCCCGAGGGCAGGGCTGGCGCAGCATGTGGTGCTGAGGATCGAACCGTGGTCCCTGAAGCTGCCCAAGCTTCCCCAAACAGGCTCTTTAGACCACTGAGCCATCCCACCGGGCCCCTCTTTTCTTTTTAAAAACATATTTAGAGCTGGGCGTGGTGGCTCATGCCTGTAATCCCAGCACTCGGGAGGCTGAGGCAGGAGGATTGATGCGAGTTCGAGACCAGCCTGGGCTACAAAAGTGAGCTCAGGACCAGCCTCTACTGCATAGCGAGACCCTGTCTCAAAAAGACAAAAAACAAACAAACAAACAAACAAACAAAACCCCATATTTAGTACAGGATCTATGGGGTCTCACTACACAAGTCAGATCCATGATCCTCTTGTTTTCAGTTTCCCAAGTGCTGGGATTACAGGCACATAACACCATGCCCAGTCTCATTCAATGTCTCAGTGTGTCCCGGGGCCGGGGCTGGCATAGCACGCTGGGGATCAAACCCTGATTACTACAACTATTTAAGCAGGCACTTTGATCTGCTGAGCTATCTGGCCGGCCTTCCAAATATTTTCTAACAGAATGCATGGAGATTGATGGTAGACTGAGGAGCACTGGCTCCAAACTGACCAGAAAACTCCTGCATTTTCAGGAAAGACTCAAGGGTGTGTAAGCAAAGACCAGACTTCCATATACAACTCACAGGATTTGGGTATTTTGAGGCTCCATACTACAGAATATATCATAACTATATTTCTTTCCGCTGGTTATCTCTCAACTGCCCTCTGTTTCCAGGCATACAAAGCAGTTTAGAGATTTCTGGGACATTGTTGTGGCCTAGGTATATGTGTGTCTCCAAAATCCTTATGTTGGCACTTAACCCCTACATGGTGATCCTGAGAGGAGGGGCCTATGGGATGCAATTAGGCCCCATTAGGTTAGGATTAGGGCCCTTGTAGAAGGGTTGAGGGAGAGAAATCCTCCCTTTTCCACTTTAGTCTGGTCTGCTGTGTTTGGACATAGTGCTCACTTGTGTCCTTCTACCTTCCTCTGTGGGAGGACACAGTGACAAAGTGCCATCCCTGAAATAGAGAACAGTTCTCCCTGGACAATGAAACCAGTAATGCCTTGATCTTAGACTTCCCAGCCCCCAAAACTGTCAGAAAGGAATTTCTGTTGTTTGTGAATTTCTCAGTGCAAAGTACTTCATGATAGGAGTAGGGGTGGACTAAGACAGACAGTATACTCCTGAGCTCTCTGGCATTCCTTTGATTAGCAGCTATAGCTTGGTTATTGTGGTGCTAAGAACTGAGTCTTTCTCAGCGTTACATGCCATTCTGGGATTTGTTTCCTAAGTACCATCCTTTGGGGATCTTCAAATTATGCCAAGTAGGAAACCACAGCAGAGTAGACAGTGTGGGACGGTGTCAACTTGAGGACCCAGAAGCCTCCTCACAGGGAGGGCTGGTCCCTTTGAGTCCCTGGTGACATTTCATGATATAGCCTAGTGATCACAGAAAAAATTCATTTAGGAAGCCCCTGCCTTGAGCTAGGGAACTTTCAATTTTCACAAAAGCCAAGGCCTTCCTGGAGCTTTCTTTTAAAGATCCGCCACATAACCCTGCTTTACCTTTGCTGGGACATTTGGAATTGAGAACCCTCATGCTCTCTTTTAACCAAAAACACTACCCTTGTTGATGGGTGAGGCAGAGTTAATAGACACAAGGAGGGCATTGCAAATGGCAAGAGAATTCCTTTTATTTTGTCATTTTTATGGAAAGGTCAAATAATTGAAAAAATGTCCTCAATGAGGAGTTATACTTGGGGTTTATAAAAAAGCATACTTTGTTGATAAAATATGAACTGTTTGAAAGATTTATAAGAGTCTAAAATCCTGTACAGCCCTTCAGAACGCGAAGCAGCAGGAAGCCACTGTGATATTTTTAAAACAAGTATTTATAAAAGTAATTGGGTACTCTTGATGTGGGGTAAGGAGGGGGGAAGACTGCTAGGGAAGCTATATTGGACTTGACATAAAAGCGAGGTATGTAATTTGGGAGCAGAGAGAAGGGCGAGGAACGTGTACACTCAGTACCTGCGGGCCTCCTTCCTTCTGAAGAGCTGGCGGCAGGAACAGAAAGCCACTGGCCGTTGGCCTTGGTCACCACCTCCCTTGGCGCTGGGAGGGAGGGCAGCTTACAGGCCTGTGGGCAGTGCCCAGGTGTCGCAGCTAATTTCTGAACCCCCTGTTTAAGACTCCAAGGCCCTCTCCAACTGATTACATGCAAACAGGACAGAAAACACATGTTTCTGAGAACATTTTGGTTAAAATTAAAAAATGTGGCAGGGACTGTGCCAATAATTTACTTGAGAATATCTGAACCAGATGCTGCTAGCCCGTAATTCCAAGTAATTTGCCAAAATTATGTATTTACTTTAATCCCAGAAATGAAGTTGAAATATGCATGGTTTTTGTTATTTGTGAAGAAAAAAAAAAAAAGCCCAGCATAACATGGCTAACACTAGAGGAGAGTGAGAAACTTCGAATGCCTGTTCACTGGACTCAGACATGCACAGGGCTGACCAAGAGGCGACTGGCTGCAGATGCCTGCAGAGTAGACTAGCCCAGAGGTTAAGCAAACACCATTGGATAGGACATTAATTCATGAAATGACAACCTTGAATTAAGATGGTGTGTCTACTGGTGACAGAGTTCTAATTCCTGAGTGTCTCCCACTCACGGGCACACCATCTTGTTTATGTGATGCCAAACATCTGGATGAAAATGGAAAAATAAATTGGGTCAGCTGCCCGGAGTTTTGTTCCCTGTGGAGCCAAATAATCGAATAGTGCGGCTGGCTTGTTAGTAGACAACAACGTTTTGTTTTTGTTTGGATGCTTAGCATCTAACCAGAGGCAATTTAGTATAGTGCAGAAATACACAAGTTTTTGAGTTAGCCCACATAGGTTCAAATCCTATCTCTGCCTTATATTAGCTATGTTGGGGTAGTTATTTAATTTCCTTTAGTTTTCTCATCTGTAATATGGACATAATAATAACCCACAGGGTGACTGTGAAGACCAGTTGAATTAATTTGTGAGCACAACAAATGCTCTCTATAAATGTGCCTTATCTTTATTCTTCATGGTCTCTGCATCTTAGGTGATCCTTGCATTCATGCCCTTGGCCCTTCTGGTGAATGAGAGTGTTACTTGGTGATATTTTGTTAGCATAAAATATATACAATATAAAATATACCATCCAAACCTCTTTGGAGGTGTACAGCTGAGAGGCATTCAGTGAATTCCTTTATGCCCAGAGAAGAGCTAAGTTTTAATAGAGAAATACCTGTAGAGTCCCTGTCTCTGCCTGGCCTCAGCTGATGATGGACCCTCTTCCCTGATATACTTCTGCTCCCCTCTAGTGTACATGTGATTCCAGCTGAGCCCTTTGTAGACCAAGTCTTCTACAGTACGATCTCATCTCTGCCCATCCTTGGTTCAGTACCATCTACAGAAGCTGAAGGCTGGCCCTATGAGTGTGGTGTTAAGGGCATTTAGAATGTCAGTACTGGGCCGGGTGTGGTGGTGTACACCTGTAATCCCAGCACTTGGGAGGCTGAGGCAGGAGAATCAATGTGAGTTTGAGACCAGCCTGGGCTACAAAAGTAAGCTCAAAGCCAGCCTGAACTGCATAGTGAGACCCTGTCTCAAAAAGAAAAAAAAATAAAATAAAATAAAAGAATATCAGTACCTGGCTCAGAGGCCTCGCAAAGGTGTCTCTAAATACTCATTGTCTGAGGGATAAGAGATCCAGGAATCATGCCCAGTTTACAGATGACAAGAGATGTCTGCTCCAACCTGGGTGGGTGGTCATCCCATTCACAGTGGGGCTCACTTTGGGGTCAGCCCTACTGTGTGTGTAGCCTCCAGGCTCTTGGTAGCTTTCCCTGTGTCCAGATACCTGTCTGAAAAATGATGGCACCAACAGGAGGGGTGCGGGAGATCTGGGTTCTAGTTCTGTCTCTGCCTCTGCCTTGTGGAGGAACTGACATTCTCCCACTCTGGGACTGCCCTCTGTCATCTCTGCAGTGACAAGATTGGGCTGCTCTGGGGCACTGAGGGCTGCCTTGCTCGTAACAGCGGAGGGAGATGGTCAGAGGAGAAGAAGGAGGAGCAGGACCAGGAGGAATGGGAGGAGCAGGAGGAGGAGGAAGAGGAGAAGGAGCAGGAGGAGAAGCAGGAGGAATAGGAGGAGGAGGAGCAGGAGGAGCAGGGAGGAGGGGCAGGAGGAGCAGGAGGAGGAGGAGCAGGACCAGGAGGAATGGGAAGAGCAGGAGGAGGAGGGATAGGAGGAGCAGCAGGAAGAGGAGTAGCAGGAGGAGGAGGGGCAGGAGGAGGAGGAACACAAGGAGGAGCAGGAGGAGCGGGAGGAGGGGCAGGAGGGGCAGCAAGAGGAAGAAGGTCAGAAGGAGGAGTAGGAGGAGTAAGGAAGAGGAGCATGATGAAGAGGAGGCGGAAGAGGAAGAGGAACAGGAGAGGTGGAGCAGGAAGAGGAGGGGCAGGAGGAGGAGGAACAGGAAAAGGAGGAGCAGGAAGAGTAGGGGCAGGAGGCAGAGGGGCAGGAGGAGGAGAGTCATGGGAGCCACCTTGGTTGGTGAGCTGCCTGCGTCCTGTGACCTGCTTGCTCAGGCCTTGGTGCAGGGCAGATGCCAGGGAGGTGGCTGTGCAGTGGGAGAATGACTTTCCCTGTCACCGGCACACTTGTCAGTCATTTACTTGAGAGTGGCCCTTCCTTCCCTTAGCCTCTATTAATCAGCAACCTCACACCTCATTAGCTCTCTGGTCGCTTTCTACAACTTGTTCCTATTTTCCAGCTGGCCTTCGTGGGTGCTTTAAAACAAAACAAAACAAAACAAAAAAACAACCTAAGTACAGGGCCAAGGATGTAGCTCAGGGACACAAAACCTTGTGCCCAAGAAACAAAAGGCTCTGAATTTGTTTCCTGGTACCAAAACCAAAACAAATCCTAAATGATGCTCGATTTGTTCTGTGTTTCTTACACTTTTCCCCATGCTGAGGAGATGATCTCAGGATTTTGTAGCCTAACAAGCTGGAAAGTGAGGGCCATGGACGCCCCTGCATCTGAGGAGAAGAAGCGTTTAAGGGCTCGCCGCCTTTGACCTGCTTCCTGGGGAATTCCACTCTCACTCTGCCAGCGCAGCTTCCTGCGGGCCACCGTAGGAAGTGCTCTGCTCGGTGCCTCAAGTCCTTCCCAGGCTTGCAGCGTTCCTTGAGCTTTCTGAGGCTGTCAGGGCTAGGACTGGAGAAGCCGCACTTGCTAAGAAGTTTCTATGGGGTTTTGCTTTTCTGTAGTTTGCCTGGCTCAAAAGAAACCTCAAGAAGTGGGCAGCCCTTATTGGGGCAGTCAGGAAAGATACAACTGGGAGGACAGACTCGATCTTATGGCCATTGTTTTGGCAGGGTGGGACCCGTCTGAGAACATGCGGACTATCTTTCTGTACCTGACTTATTTCCCTTAACATAATGTTCTGCCCATCCATTTGGCTGTAAATGACAGGATGATATCATTTTTTTTTAATGGCTGAGTAACGTTTCATCATGTATGTATAGATAGTGCATTTTCTTTATCCACTCATCCACTGATGGGCACTGTGTTGCATTCTGTATCTCAGCTATTGTGAGTAATGCTGCAGTAAATATAGGGGGCAGGCAACTTCTTATATATGGAAGCAAGAAAAGTCAATCTGAGAACAGAGGGTAGAATTGTGGTTACCAGAGGCTGGGAAGGGTAGAGAGGAGAGGAAGTTAGAGTGAAGCTGGCTAACAGGGACAAAATTATAGTCATGCAGGAGTAATAAGTTCCAGCACTGTGCTGCATAATGGAGTGACTGTGGTGAGTGGTAATTCACTGTGTATTTCTCACTAGCTAGAAGCAAGGAATTTGAGTGTTTCTAACACAAGGACATGACCCACGGTCGAGGCAGACAGATATGCTCATGACCCTGACTGGCTGTCACACGTTGTAACCAGGTAGCAAAAGATCACTCTGTGTTCCGAAAAAAATGATGTAATTCTGTATCAGATTTTCTTTCCTGGTTTTCTTTTTCTGTGGTGCTGGGGATGGAACCTAGGACCCCAGGGTGCACCAGGCAAGAGCTCTGTCGCTGAGCTACACCTTCAAGCTCATTGTATCAAATAAAAGAACGGTGGGTTAAGTTTGATAGCTGATCAGAAGGAGGTGAGTCGAGGCACCTCTTAGCGCCAGCTGTGGCCGCCGATTGGAGGCTCCCTGCGCTGCTGGCAGTCTCGGGACACTTATTTGTGCCCATGGGTCTGCAGTGAGAGTGGGAATAAGCAGGCTTTCTTCTTCAGCCTCCGAGGAATGTGTGAAAGGTGAGTTGTCTGACCAGGAGTGGCCCCTCACTGCGCCCCTGGCAGTTGCATCTGTGGCCCGGCCACAGCCCTGCTTGCTGTTGGTTAGTCAACAACTCAGACTGAGCCTCTCTGTCTGCAGGGCCCTGTGGGCTCATGGGGGGACAGGGACGGAGACATTGCTGTCACTTCCAGCGGGGAGTTGAGGGCCGGCTCCCTGGAGACTGTTTATTTCCGCTGAGGAATTTTGCTGGCAGTGAAGTTAGGTTGCCTCTGGGAAAACACATGAGTATTTGGGGCCGGTCAGCAAAGCCAGGCTTCCCAGGGGTGTGGCCATTCATCACCCCTGAACACAGACACACAAACATGCACATACACACACACACACACCCTTAGCCCTGCCGTGCACATACTGATATGCACACATGCATTCATGAGTCATGTGTGTCCAGTCATATGCAAGCCTGTGTGCATGCACAAATGCTCATATGCATAAGCAGGAGTGCACATGTACACACCTATGCACAGACACGGACCTATATACCACATAGCTCCTTTGTTAAGCATGTGAGCATCAACATTAAATGATCCCTTATTTATAGAAGCAATAAACCTAACAGAAGTTCATAAAATAAATGCCAACATAATCCTTGTACTTTTCTCTCCATTTCCACTTAATACCTCTCCATCTTTTTCCAGCCCTACTTGTTGGGTGTTAAGGAGTGTGGCCAATACAGCCGCTCATTCTGCTTTTGGCATAAAAACTGCCCTTGACTCTTACTCCTGGATCTTAGAGCAGAATGAAAGCTCTTGATCTCCCTGCTCTGCGGGTGAGGGTGTTGCCATCGTGGCAAACATTGAGGCCCCTGGAATCAGGGTGTTTGGTGTCAAAGCCAACTGATCATGCCGGTGTGCGCTGGGGCAGGTGCTGTTTGTGGCTCAGTTTTCTCATTTGTGAAATGGGGACACTAGTAGTTCTGTGTTTTGGGGCCTTCTCTGGAAGATTCTTGGGCCTTGACTCTGCATCCTTTTTCCCTCTGCAGAGTTCGTGTGTGAGGGAGAAGCTGCTTTCTTCATGTGAGCTGGGCAAGAAGAGCAGCATGGCAATGCCCTGATCCCCTAGGTCTCTGCTCCCGTCCAGTGGCTTCTGTTTGATTTTGACCCTTTGGAGCTATAGTTGGGATTATTCCTAATTTTTTTTAAATTTTATTTATGATTTTTTCTTGTTTCAGATCTTTTGTTTGTTTATTTATTTTTATGGCTGGCTCAGCCTGCCTTCAGGATAGGGCTGGCGCAGCATGTGGTGCCGGGGATCGAACCGCGGTCCCTGAAGCCGCCTAAGCGTTCCTAAGCAGGCTCTTTAGACCACTGAGCCATCCTGCCGGGCCCGATTATTCCTAATTTGTAGCACACAGTTCCTTAGCAACCCTCACTAATATAGGATTAGTTACAAAAATACTTTTGATTAGAATTTCAAACATCCTAATTTATTATAGACTATTGCTTTTTTTTTAAAAAAAATACTCTTATTTCCTCTTCCTTATTTGAAAAGTAATGCAAATTAGTTGTCAAGCATTTAGAATACTCAGACAATCAGAAAGAATGAAATCCAGCCTTCTGTCAGGATTTTGGTGTATATTCTTTTAGCTTTAAAAATGTATCTACATATATACTGGTACAAGATGGGCACTATTCTACACATCCTTTTCGTAAACGCCTTTCCTCTCATGTGCTGGTGCCCATATGTGTGTGATGTTTTAAAATGATTTTTTAGGGCCTGGTGGGATGGCTCAGTGGTCTAAAGCGCCTGTTTGGGAAAACTTGGGCAGCTTCAGGGACCGCGGTTTGATCCCCGGCATCACATGCTGCACCAGCCCTGCTCTCAGGGTGGGCTGAGCCAGCCATAAAAATGAGTGAATAAACAAATAAAGGTTCTGAAACAATAAAAAAAATAAATAAAATGATTTTTTGAAGGACATAATGTTTCAAATCAGACAAAATGTGGCTTCTCAAGAAAAAAAACCACCGTACCTGGCTCCAGATGTATGCAGCCTCAGGGATGGCAGTGTAGGCTGAGTGCTGAGAGGTGGCTCAATGGAACTGGTGCAGGGGCTACCCAGGGAGGCACACCTGAGGGACCCAGGGCCCCTGCCAGGGTCGGAGTGGGGGAGCATACAGTCAGAATGTGGGTAGGGACTCCCTGCCTTGTTGACTTTACTCTTGCAACAAGAGATGGCGTTAGGCCCAGGTGCAAAGAAGATAGATAAGCCGCTGCCATTGTATTTTTGGCACTGGCATAGTTACAGTGAAATGTGAACTCCTTGAGGGTTAGGTGTGGGGTAGACCTAGGCATGAGGTAGGGGGGTACACAGGGCTCACACATGCTGGAGCCAGATAGTCTAGGTTGGAGCACCACTAGGCCTGCTGGGAACTTTGTGACTACTATGGTTGGAGTGCATCTCCCTGTGTCAGTCAGCTTTCTGTTACTGTAAGGAAATGCCTGTGATAAGCAATTTAAAGGAGAGGGGGTTGATTCTGGCTCATGATTTTCAAGATTTCAGGCTGTGGTTAGCTGGCTTCAGTGTCTTTGAGTCTGTAGTGAGGCAGCACGTCATGACAGGGCATGCAGGCTAGAGGAGTATTGCTTACCTGATAGCCAGGAAGCAAGTGAGAGAGAGAGAGAGACAGACAGAGAGAGAGAGAGAGAGAGAGAGAGAGAGAGAGAAGCTGGATCCCAAATGCTTTCTTCAAGGACACACACACACACACACACACACACACACACACACATACACACACACACACACACACACACCTACCTTCCCAGTGACTGGAAGACCTTCCCTTAGGCCCCATCTCTTAATGTTTCCACCTCCTTCTGGTGATGTCAAGCTCTCATCCAAACCTTTACTTCATGGGCCTTTGGGGAATATCCTAGATCCGTACTTCACGTACTATAGTGTACTTCACGTACTATAGTGTGCTCCAAGTCCAGGGATTAGAAACCTGATCTTCAGACCCAAGTGTTGATGGTGTCTAGAGGTGAGGGTATTGGGGAGCAGGATTAGATGAGATCAGGATGGGAGGCTGTCTTGAGAAGAGGCCTGAGCCAGCACACGTGCTCTGTCTCCACATGGGATGCTTCCAGTCATGGCGCCATGCAGCAGGAAGGTCCTCACCAAAAGCTGGCACTTTCATACCAAATTCTCTGGCCTCTAGAACCATGAGAAATATTCTCCCTCATGTGGGTATATTTCTGTTACTTTTGCTCAGTGCCCCAACTTCCATATTACAAATTAGGGGTTAGAGTTGTGTCTATCTCAACGTAGTTATAGGGTTGAATCGATATGTATCAATATGTTTTGTGTGTGTGTTGTGTGTGTGTGTGTGTGTATGTTTGTAGAGCCAGGGATGGAACTCAGGCCCTTGCACTTATTGCCAGGCAAGAAGCTTATTCTACTGAGCTATCTCCCCAGCTTCTGGGTTTAATCAATATTCATGTACTGAACACTTAGAGCTCCATCATGAGTATAACATGAGCTCTTATTATAGTTGCTGCTGCTTCAGCTTAGTGGTTTTTCATTGGTTATACATTGGGGTCCCCTGGGGAACTTCAGAGAATCCTGAAAAAGTCTCCCCACCTGGACCCACTGAATCAGAGCCTCTGTTTTCATGGTCATGGTCTAAAAGATGGGTTTTTGTATTAGGGATTTAACTTGGGGCTTGCACTAAGCTGTATCTCTAGCCCCTTTTAAATTATTTTATTTTGCTGAGTTACCTAAGTTGGGCTTGGAATTCTCAGTTCTCCTGTGTTAGCCTCCCAAAGTGCCGGGATTGTAGCTGTACTCCACCATACCTGGTGGCCTTTTATTGTTTTTTTTTTTTTTTTTTTTTTTTTGAGACAGGGTCTTGCTGTGCAGTTCAGGCTGCCTTCAGCTCACTTTGGAGCCCATGCTAGACTTGCACTTGCCGCGGTCCTCCTGCCTCAGCCTCCTGTGTCCTTGGACTGCAGGCATGCACCACCATGCCTAACCTGGTCCTTGGTTTTTAAAGGCACCCAACAAATTCTCTAGTGCAGGCAAGGCTGAGAAGTGCTCCTTTGCAGCCAGCAGGAGAGTGCATCTCCCCACGCAGCCTTCGATTGGCACAGGCCCTTTGCTGTGTGAGGCCAGGTCAGGAACTCGAGGGTTACCTGGGTGCGATGCTGGTTTGCACTGGAGCTCAGAGCTGCACTGAGTGTGGATCTCTCAATCAACCTCAGTGCTTAGAATTAGCTGGGAGGCAAGAAAAATGACAGAGTCTTAGATTTGATAGCTGGAAATTTATTAAGTGACTCTGAAGTGGGCCTCAGGAATATCAATTCTTATCTTTATAATTTTGAAAGAAAATTTTAATTGAAAAAAATATCATATATTTAGGGATATGTATTTATACCATAATAATGGTATGTATGGAGCTTCAGAAGCCTGGGAGCATATAAGATGCAATAATCAGATCAGGGTAATTGGCATACTTGTCATCTTAAACTATAATTTCTTTGTTAGGAACATTCAGAAGCCTCTCTACTACTTACCTTGAAAAAACTGAATCAGCTGCTGTGAACCATAGTTACCGTACTGTGCATTAGAACATCAGGACTAATTCCTCCTCCCCAGATGCACCCTGTACCCCTGAGGCATCCTTTCTCCAGTCCCCCTACTCAAATCCTTCCCAAGCTCCGAGAACCACAATTTTGTTTTCTACTACTATGAGATCAACTCTTAACTTCCACATAGAAGTGAGATCATGCGGTATTCACTTTCCCATGCCTGACTTACTTCACTTAGCATAATGTCCTCCAGTTCCATCCATGTTGCCACAAATGACAGGATTTTGGGAGTCTGGATTTCTGGAAAGCTCCCAAGACAGTGGCTCTAACAGCCACTGTAGCTCAGCCAACCATTACTGGCTCTCCACCTTTTTCCACCTCAGTTTCCTTGTAGCCTTATAGCTTCAGGGGTACAGGGTGCATCTAGGGTGCATTGGTCCTGATGTTCTAATATACAGTAGGGTAACTATGGTTCACAACGGCTGTTTCAGTTTTTTCAAGGTAAGCAGTAGAGAGGCTTCTGAATGTTCCTTGTATGTCTTGTAGAATGCTATCTGTGGAATAGTATCTCTGTATGTAGGGTGTGCTTTCCTGTTGTGAGGGTCTGGTAGATTCTGTGAGAAGACTTGGCCTTTATTTAGATGTGAGACCCCATAGCCAACAGAGTAGATGTGGGGACAGTGGGGACAGGTAGCTGAGTAACTTCACATCTAAGTTCCCAGAATGGCAGAAGCCCTCAGAAAACCCATGCGTTTGGGACCTATATCTAGGTGTAATCTGTCTCCAGCTGGGCAGAACTGGACCATAGGGTAAGCCTTGGGGTTCCTAGAAGAAGTAGGCAGCCTGTGTGGGGAACTTTTCCCCAGTGTTCAGTTTCCTATTGGAGATGTGATAAACGTGTATATGTAGTGTCTTACAACAGCTGAGGCTGATTATGTTACAGTTCTGGAAGTCAGATGTCCAACATGAGGTGCTCCAGGCTAACAACAGAGTGCCATGAAGCTACATTCTTTTTGGAGACTCTGAAGAGAGAGCTTTCTTGGTGACATCTTTTCTAGCTTTCAGAAGTGACCTGTATTCCTTGGCTTGTGGCCTCCTCTGCTATCTCTAGAGCCAGCCTGGTGGGCTGAATCCTCCTTACATGGAATCATTCTGATCTGTCCTCCCTTTCTCTACTTTCTTAAGGACACTGGTGACATCAGGGTGCACACTTGTGTAACCCAGGACACTCTCCCAAACTTAGCTTCATTTACAACCTTACTACCCCTTTGCCATTTAAGTAACAAGTACACAAACTTTGAGGGTAAGAATGTAAACATCTTTGGGGATCGTCATTTTGTCCATGAACAGTTCTTTAGATCTTTTAATGTTAAGTCTGTCTGGGAGGGCTGGGAAGATTGCTCAGTGGTCTAAGCTCCTGCCTGGCAAGTACAATGACCTGGATTTGGTCCCCAGTACCACATACCGTGCCTGACCTGGAATCCTGGGCACAACATGCTGACCACTGAAATTGGGGATGATGGCACACACCTGCAATTAAAAGACTATCTGTGCAGGTCTTTTTTTTTTTTTTTTTTTTTTCTTTTGTGGCCAGCTCAGCCTGCCCTGTGGGCAAGGCTGGCACAGCATATGGTGCTGGAGATTGAACTGAAGTACCTGTCACCACCTAAGAATTCCGAAGCAGGCTCTTTAGACCACTGAGCCATCCTGCCAGCCCCCTATCTGTGAAGGTCTTGTAGCCCATTTTCAATACCAGTGTAAACTCCTGTAAGATTTTTTTCTTTCTTTCTTTTTTTTTTTTGTGGAACTGGGGATCAAACTCAGGACCTTGCACCTGGCACTTGTGCCCCTGAGCTATCTCTCCAGACCCCCTGCAAGATTGAAATTGTGGGCATCTTAGTTACTCTTCTCTCATTGCTGGGACAAATATCCAACACTCAAAATGAGAGAAGGAAAAGTTTATTTAGCTCACAGTTACTGGAGGTTTCAGTCCATATTCAGCTGGCTCCAAGGCAAAGTGGCACATGGCAGAGGGCAACCTTCCATGATGGGAGGCAGAGAGCAAGAGACCAGAGAGAGCTAGCAGCAGCTCATGCAGCTAACTTTTCTTCCACCTTACATTGAAATGCAAATCATTTGCCCCAGGGGAGATGCAACACCCATACCCATGCCCACAATGATCAATTACAAATTCCAGAAGCTGCCAAATGACTGCATGAGGCTTTTGGGGGACACCTATACACAAACCATAACAGTGGAAAGTTGGGTTATGCTCCTCCCTGAATTGTCCATGACTTGGTCTTTAAACTTGGGATGTTGGCATCCATGGGAGTATGGGAAATCTTTCTAAAGGCTATGGTATGGGAAAATTTTCCAAAGGGCAGTAGCTAAAGGTAGCTTCTACTAGAGGTATCTGCTAAGGTAACTTTAAAAGAATCTGTTTATTCATCCTTTTTGTTTTTCATGCTGGAGATTAAGCTCAGGGCCTTGTAGACACTAAGCAAGAGTTTTATCACTGAGCTGCATCCCCCACTCTGATTTATGTCATACAAACCCATATCTGCCTGAAAGCATGGCCAGTATAAATGCTGGTTCTCTTCTCCTACTCTGTTAGGATGTTCTTTTCTCACCTTAAAGGAGGGAAAGCTAGTCCTTTTCTTTTGAAGTGCCCAAAAGTGACCTTAAAAATATTGGTGTCCATGGGCTGTGAGTGGCATGGCAGAGCACTTGCCTGGCATGCATAAACCCTGAATTTAATTGCTAAACAAACAAATCCTGCACAAGTGTTCATGGAGCTTTCAGATCTGTCCTTGTCTAAGTTAAGATATGTCTTCAGTGATTTGCCCATGTATGTTTAATATTTAGGTATCAAAATTTGTTCCATAAATCATTTATGCTTCTTAGTCAGGTGTGGTGGTGCATGCCTATAATCCCAACATTTGGGCAGCAGAAAGAGAAGGATCTCCAAGAGTTGAAGGCCAGCCTGAGCTACATAGTCAGTTCAGGATCAGCTTAAACTATGTAGTGAGACCTGGCTCAAAACATTTTTTTAAGTGCCGGGTGTGGTGGCGCATGCCTGTAATCCCAGCACTCGGGAGGCTGAGGCAGGAGGATTGGTGCGAGTTCAAGACCAGCCTGGGCTACAAAAGTGAGCTCAGGACCAGCCTCAACTGCATAGCGAGACCCTGTCTCAAAAAGACAAAAAAAAAAAAAAAAAAATTAAATGTATATTTTGAATGTATGTATTTCATACAGGGTCTCGCTATGCAGCTTGGACTTGCAGTGATCTTTTTGTTTTCAGCCTCCCTATTACTGGTATTATAGCTGTGTGCTGTCATATCTGGACAGCTCAGCATGCCCTGGAGGCAGGGCTAGGGTAGCATGTGGAAACAGGGATTGAACCCTGGTTCTTGAGCTTGCCTAAATAGGTGCTTAATCTATTGTGCTATCTCGTTAGTCCAATTTTTTTTTCTTTTTTTTGAGACAGGGTCTCGCTATGCAGTTCAGGCTGGCCTTGAGCTCACTTTTGTAGCCCAGGCTGGTCTTGAACTCGCACCAATCCTCCTGCCTCAGCCTCCCGAGTGCTGGGATTACTGGCGTGCGCTACCACGCCCGGCCAGTCCTTAGCCCATTTTTAAAAAATTATATTTCTTTTTTTTTTTTTTTTTTTTTTTTTGCAGGACTGGGGTTTGAACTCATGACCTTGCACTTGCTAGGCAGGAACTTATGCCATGGAGCTATCTTCCCAGCCCTAAAAATTGTTTCTTGATTAAATG
The DNA here is from genome assembly GCA_004027025.1 of Myocastor coypus. Taxonomy (NCBI): domain Eukaryota; kingdom Metazoa; phylum Chordata; class Mammalia; order Rodentia; family Myocastoridae; genus Myocastor; species Myocastor coypus. Next base: position 7,353 of record PVJA010020512.1, on the reverse strand, counting down.
TGTATAAATAATTGTAATAATGGTTCAACTCAGAGCAGAAAATTTAATACTCAGATCCTAATGGTGATAAGAAATAAAGTTTCCATTTTTATATATTTTGCATAGAATTATGATACTAAGAATTATACATAGAATTGTGATGACAGAAAGCATTCTAGCATAAAATTCTATCAGGATAAGTGGATTTGATCTCAAAAAAGAAAAATGCAGTTTTTTGACTCATAAGGAAGAGTTCATGCCTTAAAAAGAATAGTTGATGGTGGCTATCAAATTGCTATGCTATTTAGATATCACTGGAAACACTGAAAATGTGATGTAACAGTTTTATTTATAAAATGTCAATATTTACGATCCAGTGAAATTGCACCCTTTGTGCAATTTAAATATGTGATAAAAAATTTTACGTGTCAAGCAAACATGTCCGAAGACCAAAGAGTGAATCAGAATTCTTTGAGGGAGTCATGTGAGCTTTAGTTTAGAGACAACTTGCTCTGTGGCACCATAAGTGCTTAAAAATGTTTAGATTTGAGGGAGGAAGTTTGTAAAGCATTAGAAGGAATAAAAGTGAAATAGTCTTGAGTGCTTGAAGTTAGTTTTTTTTTTTTTTCTTGTTTCAGAACTTTTGTTTGTTTATTTATTTATTTTTATGGCCAGCTCAGCCTGCCCTGAGGGCAGGGCTGGTGCAGCATGTGGTACGGGGGATCGAACCTCCATCCCTGCAGCTGCCTAAGCTTCCCTAAGCAGGCGCTTTAGACCACTGAGCCATCCTGCTGGGCCCCTGAAGTTAGTTTTAATAAATGAGATTTCTGAGGTGAATGCCTCAAACCTGCTCCTCTCAGCAACTTGTGAGCCTCTTGGAGGACTCAGGGATGCTAAGGAGCCATTAACTTCCTTTCTCAGACTGGAAAGTGGGGTTAGCTTAGAGCAGAAGAGACAAATAGAACCTTACTGGCATTGGCGAGTCTTTGAAGAAGGTGCTCAGGGGCTGGCTGCACACCTGGAAGCCCAGCTCTTGGTGAGGATGAGGCAGGGCATCCCAAATCTGAGTCCAGCTTGGGCAATTAGCAGGACGCAGTGAGACCCTGTCTTAAAAAATGAAGGAGAGGTAGGGGACTGGCTCAGTGCAAAGGCCCCATTCAATCTCTAGCTCCCCACCTAGGTGCCTGCACCCACATACGCCTGCGCACATGTACATGTGTACATATGCACACTGTTGAGTGGTGCTCAGGAAAAGAATAGAGATTTTTTTGGTTGCTTATTCATCCAACCAAGCACAGCTTGCCAAACAGCAAACCAGCCACCCGTCCATCTGACCAGCCAGGCTCAGGGAGTGCTAGGTTCTATGCTAAGAAGCTGAAGGTGGGGGCAGAAGGAAGCATAAAGTTGAATTAAGCACAGTTCCTTCTTCCACCGCACTGAGGTCTGTAGTGCGTTCTGTAACCCCGTGGCCTTTTGCTGGCTTTTCCTGGGGACCCTCACCTCTGCTCCTTTCTCCCCCTTAGGTTGCATCTGACAACATACTTCCAGTAGAAGGAGAGTTTGCTATCTGTGTTAGTTGCAGTGGAGAGTGAGCTGCCCCTTGCCGCGGGCTGCTTCTCCTCCCTTCCTGCCCACCTGGTGAGCACCCCCCTCCTTTCACCTACACCCCCTTTGCCTTAGGCTGTTCATTCTGCATCAGCAAGAGCGAATCCATTTTGAGGAATGATGGAAAAATGTCACCAGTCACTCATGGCCGATGTTGCCAAAGCTTAATTAAGACCAGACATTTTGAGCTCAGTGACTTTGTAGATGGGGCAAGAAGACTTCAGAAGCCCAGAGCAAGGACTCTGGGTCTGGGGAAGCTTTTGTGATCACTTTGCAGTACTTCTGTGCAGAGTGATCTTTTCTGCAAGCCGGAGGATGCAAAAATGGGCAAAATATAGTTTCTGCTCTGATGGAGATTATAATGAAGTTCAAAAAAATGTGTGTGTGAGAATTGACAAGACATAAAATTGTGTTTATGCCCCTGTTCCTGTCCTCCTACCTCAGGATAGATATAGAGTAGGGGAGAACAAAAGGGGTGGAATTATGTCTTTGGTCTTGTGGGCTTTGTCTTTCTGTCTGTTAAGGGGACTAGGGGCTTCCTGGGCCCTGGATGATGATGATGATGAACTCACCAGGGGAAGAGGTGGTGGGGAGAGTATTTGGGAGGCAGAGAGCCACTGGAGAGAAAACCAGAAAGGATCCAGGAAGTGGATATCGGGAGAAAGGAGTCATAGTCATATAGGACCCTGGGAGAATTTTTGTTGGAGAGTTAGAAGGACGGAGAAGAGAGGCAGCAGAAGTAGAAAAGAAGTAAGGCCAAGCGGTGGATGAGTAGGTCTTAGTATGGGTTATGAGTAAGATTTCTGTAACATTCTGGGAGAGGCGCTGGGAGAGATGGGGATTGCCCTTAGTTAATTTTGGCTTCTGAACTTCATCTCCTAAAATATGATACTAGACAGTATTAGTTTGCCCAAGCTGTCAGAGACTAGGTAGCTTCACCAACGGGAGTTTACTGTCTTCCAGTTCTGGAGGAAGCTGGGAATCTGAAATCTAGGTCTGACAGGATTGCATCCTCAGCGGCTCTGGGAGGCAAGGACCTTCTTGGGGCTTCTCCTTGCTTGTCTGTGGTGGTCTTCATGTTTATAAAGTGATCTACCTGGGTGTGTGTGCTATAGCCTGTATCTGGAATATCCTCTGTAGATCGCACCCAGCTGGTGAAACTTCGAGTGGAGGGTGGAGGTCACGGAGGGTGTGCCCTCCAAGGGGATTGAGGACCTGGGCCTCTGCAGCCCAGTGTCTTTTGCGCCCAGCTTTGAGGAGATCAGACTTCCTCCACCCCACACTCCTGCCCTGAGTTACAGTGCTGCCATAGGTCCAAAGCAATGGATGACCAGTCAGGGACTGAAACCTCTGAAAGTAAGGCAAGAGAAACCTTTCTGATTGGCAAATCGATTACCTCAAGCATTTTGCCACATCGACCTGCTTCTATGCAAATTTTCTTTTTCTATAGGAGAACTAGTTATGCTGGACTTGGGGCCTACCTTATTCCGATTTGACTTGATCTTGATGGCATTTGCAAAAATCCTATTCTGAATAAGGTCACATCTGAAGTACTAGGGATTATATGAATTTTCGAGAGGGCTGCAATTCAACCTATAGCAGACAAATTCTGAGTTACATAATACCTTGGTTGTCTTTGAGTTACTACATGTACTTTTCATGAATTCGTGCCTACAGCAATGTAAATGATAAAGTACTATGCTTTTGTTATTATTAAAACTATGAGGAAGGGGCTGGGGAGATCGCTCCGTGGCACAAGTGCCTGCTTGACAAGCGCAAGATCATGAATTTGAACCCGGTCCCACCAAAACAAAAACAAAAACAAAAACAAAAACAAAAACAAAAACAAACAAATAGAAAAACTATGAAGAAAATAACTCAGTTTCCGCTAAGGCCAGCTGTGCTCTTTGAAAAATCTTCAAGAATAAATGTAAATTTAATCAGGTAGTTATGTTTAAAATACTCCACCAATTTTTCCCCACGCATGAAGTAAACCCCCACTCCTGGCCACGATTTCCTACACCTTGAAGACAGGTCTGCACTAGCAGACCCCGGCACACGTCAGGCCGTGTTGCACACTTGGCTTTAGCCATACTCTTGTTCCTTCAGTTTTTGGAGGACTGTGAATTCAGCTGGCTTCAGGACTTTTCTACAGATCATGGCTGCAGTGATCCTGGTCTCAGTTTTTTTCCTATTCTGCACAGTGTATATCCCTTCATCTTTCAAGTTGAGGTGTTGATCTCACCTTTTCTGAGCCTTTTTCTTAGTGTCCTCCCCCAGCCAAGGTAAGTTACCCTGCTACAATCTCTGACAGAACAGTAGGCTGGCTGGTAGCTCCCAAAACGCTATGTTCACATCAGGAAACCTGTACATGTTATCTTATTCGGAGAAGAAGTTTTTGTAGCTTTAAATTGAGCATTTTGGGATGAGATCATCCTAGACTATCTGATGGCATGTGGGCCTTAGTCTGATGGCCTGTGTCCTGAGGGGGTGGAAAAAACTATAGGAGAAGCTTGGGTGATTGTGTGAAGACAGAGGCAGGGCTCAGAGTAATGCAGCGGAGACAGAAGAGGCGAGGAAGGCTTCTGCCTTAGAATCCAAGGAGAGAAGATAGCCTTGTTCACACTTGCATTTTGGACCTCTCACCTCCAGACCTTTGAGAAAATTTAATACATTTTTGCTGTGTTTTAAAAATTAATTTATTGGGGCCTGGCAGGATGGCTCAGTGGTCTAAAGCGCCTGCTTAGGAAAGCTTGGGCGGCTGCAGGGACCGCGGTTCAATCCCCAGCACTACATGCTGTGCCAGCCCTGCCCTCAGGGCAGGCTGAACCAGCCATAAAAATAAATAAATAAACAAACAAAAGTTCTGAAACAAGAAAAAAAATTAAAAAATAAAAATAAAAATTGATTTATTAATTTATTTACTTTTGAGGCAGGGTCTTACTAGGTAGTTCAGGCTGGCCTTGAACTCACTATGTGGCCAAGGCAGCCCTCAAAGTCACAGTGATCCTCCTGCTTCAGCCTCCCAAGTGCTGGGACTACAGACGTGTGCCTTCATGCCCAGCCCACACCGTTGCTGTTTTAAACTACCCACTTGGTGATAATTTCTTATATCAGTCCTGGCAAATGAATACACACTATACATAGTATCCTATTCTTTTTTTTTTTTTTTTTTTGTCTTTTTGAGACAGGGTCTTAGTATGCAGTTCAGGCTGGCCTTGAGCTCACTTCAGGCTGGTCTCAAACTTGCACTGATCCTCCTGCCTCAGCCTCCCGAGTGCTGGGATTACAGGCGTGCACCACCATGCCCGGCATCAGTATCCTATTCTTTGCCTTCATCTCACTTGGACAACTTACTTTTATGACCGTGGTGACCTACTTATTTTGCCTCAGCTCCCCTTTGAACCACATTGCCCTGTCAGAGGCTGGGCTTTCCCAACCCCTATGGTACCCACAGAGCCCAGCGGGAGCAGATGCATGGCAAATAACAAATCAATATTTGTAGAACTAATGAGGAACAACTGTGTGTCTCCTCATTTGGAGCTGTTGATGGAAGCATCTTCCTCAGGAGTGCCTAGGTTCTGGGTTTGCTGAAGGTAGGAAGGATGCTAAGGCTGTTTCTCAAGAGCTTGTTTCTACCTAAAGGTTGTTCTCTCTGAGAGAGGTGGCCGTTCACTGTAAAGTTGAGCCCACAGTTTTAATTTTCATTCTTATTTTGCTGTTAGGCAAGCTCTCACTATGTAGTTCAAGCCAGCTTTGAACCTGTGGTCCTCCTATCTCAGCATCTTGAATGCTGGGATTATGGGCATGTGTCACCATGTCTGGCTGCACTGTTCAATTTTTTTTTTTCTAAACTTTTTCTTTATGACAAGAGAGACATTCGCTTTTCCCATGGTCCTTGTCCAAGTACCCACTTAGGACCAGCCTATCTTGGACCCTGGAGGTGTAGTACAGGAGTCCAACGGACACATTAGGTTATAGCAGAGTTCAATGCCAAAGAAAACATACTTTGACGAGAAGGGTAATTACGCAGGCTTTGTCTAATGCTAAGGCAGAAGGGACGGACCATTTGAACTGGGTTAGTGTTCATGATAATATATGGTTCAGGACTCAATAAAAGGGTATAATTCTATTGAGGGATTCCACTGAGCTCATAAACCACGGGAGTATGGCTCGTCAGCAAAATGCAGAGATTAGGTTACCATGTAGCTTGTCAACCAGGACCACTATGGATCTACTCCTGAGAAAGGCTTAGGACAGGGTCCTTGGGACTCCATTCCTGGGAAAGAAGAGCTTAACTAATTTAGTTCATGTGCATGCACGTGTGCATATGTTGACAGTCCCACAGTCTACCGAGGATCACAGCGGGCCAGTTGCATTACTTGGTGTTTGTTTATGAAATTTAAGTACAAAAAAGATCCTATAAATGAATAAGTAGATGTTTCCAAGAACTTTGGATGAAAGAGTCTTTACTTTTATGGGAGGATAAGTAGAAAAGTACAACATGACATGCAGGGCGTGTGGGATGAGGAATAGAAAAACAAAACTGCAACGCAGAGGGCATAACCAGGAATACCTGAAGCTCCTCAAGGTCATCCTGTTTTTGTGCCTTTGCTCCCAAATGCCTAGCAGGTTCCCACAATCTTAGGCACATACTATAAGAGCTTGTTGTATGAACTGAAAGTAACCTAAAGGCTGAGACTCAATATACATAAATATAAAGACCAAGCGCAGCACGGGAAGCTTCTGGCTCAAGCCCTCACTTTGCTTGCTTTGTTTGCATGAAATATCTGAATATCTTCATTTGCAGCTGCTGTTCCTGAGTCTTTCCCAACACTTTTACGCTAGAATCATGGTACGGAATATGAAAAGTGACATGGCTGAAGGAAATAGGGAACAGTGCGGACTGTGGTTGACTGGAAAGTGTGTATCTAGATCAGACCTTGACTTTGCCAATTAAGATGTGTGTGCCCCCAGTGTGAGATCTTGGTTGACGTGTATCTTTCAACCAGGTTGGAGATTCACAAACTGCGGCCCATGGGTCAAAATCCAGACAGCTCTCTACTTCTGTTGTTTTTACTGAAGGCCAGCTATGCCATTGTTTAAGTATTATCTGTATCTGTTTTTAACTTTAAATGGGAAATATGTTTATTAGTTTTCTATTCCTATAGCAAAACACATAGGATATGCCTGGCAAGTGCAGGGTTCTGAGTTTAATCACTGGTACTGCAAAACACAACACAACACAACACAACACAACAAAGAACAACAATAAAAAAACCAAAACAAACAAATGAAAAACAAACAAACAAGGAAAAAACCCTGGGATAATACATTTGAAAGGGGAGAGGTTTCCTTTTATTTGCTTGCAGTTTTGGGGGCTCTGGTTCACAGTGTATTGGCCTGCCTGCAGCACATTGTCATAGAAGTGTGTAACAGAGTAACACTACTGCTACAGGAACAAAAGAGAGAAAGTGGAGGGAGCTTTAAGAGCATGTCCTCAGGGACAGAAACACCACCCAGCAGGCCATGGGCCCTACCAGTTTTCCTACCTGGGAGCCAAGCCTTTAACACACTTGGAGCAAATTTCCAGGTCTAAACTACCACAGCAGGGGCTGGGGAGATAGCTCCAAGGCACAAGCGCCTGCTGGGCAAGTGCAAGGTTGTGAGTTTGAACCCCAGTCCTGCACAAAAAAAAAAAAAAAAAAAAAAAAAAAAAAAAAAAAAAAAAAAAAAAAAAAAAAAAAAAACAAAAAAAAAAAAAAAAAA
>PVJA010020511.1:12500-36866 GCA_004027025.1 Myocastor coypus | reverse complement strand
ATCATAAAGAAATCAACCAGCAACAAATGCTGGAGAGGCTGTGGGGAAAAAGGAACCCTTCTCCACTGCTGGTGGGAATGCAGATTGGTGCAACCATTATGGAAAGCAGTGTGGAGGATCCTTACAAAACTAGAATTGGAAGTTCTGTTCAATCTAGCTATCCCCCTAGTGGGAATTTTCCCAGAACTGAAAACATCATACCATAGCGACATCTCTGCATCTGTCTTTATAGTAGCCCAATTTGTAACAGCCAAATCTTGAAAACAAGCAAAATGTCCATCATTTGAAGAATGGGTGAAAAATATGCAGTATTTTTATACAGCTATAAAGAATGATAAGTTTGAATACTTCATATATAAATGAATGTATGTTGAACATGTACTCATTATTGAAATCAACCAGACCTACATGTGTAAATATCGTACAGTTTCTTTAATATAAAAACTTTTAAAAAGAAAATAAAAACTTAAGGGCATAACACAGCTGAATGTGTTATCGATTAAACAATGAAGTGACTTGAAGCAGATAAAAGAGGAAACATATCAGGAGCAAAACCAAGCACTTATGTACACAAGATCAATAAGATATTGGTTCTAAAAACCTTCAAAAGTTTCATCACACTAATCATAGCACCATGTAACACTAAAACTATGCTTGGAATGCATGTCACTCTCCTCTTTTTGATGTGTACTGCTCCCAATGTAAACTCAGTTACTGTTATACTCTCTCTCAAGAGTATTAGTTGAAAGTAAGAGACTGGGCCAAGTACCATAGGCTTGACAGGCTATAATTTTGTATTTCCTTGAATTTCCAAATATCTGTGTAAAATTATGCAACTTCTTATATCACATTCTATGGAGAGTTATTAGAATATTAATGATTTTCAATGATTTTCAGAAAATATCAATTCCAAGCTAAGTCAAAGATGTTTGATATTCAGAAAGCCAGTAATGATAAACTCAATTACCTATGTTATAGAGTAATAGTATCACGAAGCTATTCTGCTTGAGGGTTGAGAATATAAGTTAACACCAAAAATTGGAGAAAAAGAAGGGCTATGAGGATAGCTAATATTTTGGCTCTAGTCCTTCAAGGTCAGGAAGGAATCAGGATATAAGAGAACCTGTGTTGTAATATCCTATAACTCAGAGGTGTCTCAGATTTTCTGGTCAAGGGAATTATGGGATCTCAGAGGAAAGGGATAAATGAACTATAGTGTGTCTAAGGAGATTCATCCAGTGAAAAACATTCTCTCAGGCTTTCATAGAAAGCAAACTGGACAAGCAATGGCATGACTCATCCTGAAGGCTGACACTGACAACAGTTCTACAAAACACTGTATACAGAGCACAGTGTGTGGGCATGACACTGTGCTCTGTATAACTATTGTGAGGACAGTGTTCTGTGTGAACTTTAAAAAAAAGGAAGGAAAAGAGGAAGAAAAAAACATTAATGTTTATTGAAAGTGTTAATGTTTAATTGTTTGATAAATTTTATACAGTGATATCTATTAATCTAAACGGATCAGATGACGAAAATATGTAATATAACCATTGTTAATATTTTCTGGTTTTCAAATTCTGCACTATATGTAAAAAATATCAATAAGATTTTAATTTAAGAAAAAAGATGTCTTAGAGGAGAGGAACAGGAGCTTACTAACCTTAACATTTAGAATATTCACAAGATTAAGGACATTTATAGGGGAAAAAGACAGAGAAGCAGTATGGAGTGAACATGAAAATACCATTTGAAGATGGATACATGGACAGCCAGGAAGCCCATAGAGATGTTTTCAATTGTGTGTTTAAAAGTTATACTCATGTTCCATGAAAATCTTCCAAGATATCTCCAGGGTCATAAAGATCTCTATTATTTTATTTACTTCAGTATTTGTTTCAGATCACACTGTACTTTTGAAAAAATCAGCCCTTTAATTGTAGTAAAAGTGCAGGTAGTAATTATTATCAAAGATTTTGTCTTAAATCTTAGTACATAAGCAGATTAATTATCTCCGTCATCACTTTTATCCCTTAAATGTTTTGATAATTGTTAAAAATAAATAAGATGATGTGGTTTTTTTTTTTTTTTTTTTTTTTTTTTTTTTTTTTTTTTTTTTTTTTTTTTTTTTTTTTTTTTTTTTTTTTTTTTTTTTTTTTTTTTTTTTTTTTTTTTTTTTTTTTTTTTTTTACTGTTACTGAGTTTCTTTCTCTGAGCTATACTTTGAAGACATATTTCTACTTAGGAAAATTGCGTAACATCTCAAATTGTTCAAATTTCAGATCTTTGACTATTCATTTTCACTTTCTAGTGATTACCTACTTAAGATAAGAGGAAAGATGCTGCTTATGACATTGATATGTCACAGTAAAATCTTTTGGTCAAATGATATAATTGCTACTATTAATGACTACAAATTATTTCCATGCAGGGATCCTAAAATTGAATGCAGGTAATAATTAAAGCTAACATGATTGACTTTTTGTTCCATAGAGTGAAATATGGGAATTATTATGGATATAATTTATAAAATAGTAGAAGCATAATTAAAAGGTGAAATCAAATTATAATTAATGAGAGATCATTACTATTCTACTAAGCAATACACTGAAGCTCACAGAACTCAGTACCGTTAAGTTGCATTTCATTACAATAAAAAATAAACATACAGACCAGAGAAGACTGTATGTAAATAAAACATAAATAATAAATTATGTTGTGCAAATAATGTACTTTGCATTCTTTAGATAAATTTACACATAGAATGTGATTATAGCAATGCTTTGACAATGTTTTGTGTGGCAAATTACATTTCCTATTATCATCTATGATACAAGCTTCTAAGTAGTGTTTTAATCTTTGCTCTGAGAGTCAGATTTTATTAGTAATCTAGATTTTTCATTCAAACCATACAACATACTTGTAAGCTTATACATTGGTTTAATTTCTAAAATAATGTACTTTTATATGCACATTTAAACAAGAAAAGTTGAACAGAAACAATATAGTTACAATATGCACACATTCTTTGTTTCCAACCATTTGCCTAATACTAATATCTTTCAGTAGAGTAGTATATTTGTTATAATTGAGTAATTCTTTTATATGACATATATTAACAAAAGCCTATAGGATATATGAGGTTTTCTTCTTTGTGCCGTAGTTTTATGACTTATGGCAAGTACAGAATGCTACTGGTTCTGCCATTATGATTTCACACAGAATAATTTTATCTTGGCAACTTTTTTGTGGTTTACTTTTTCATCCCTCCTTATCGCCTTCTAAGCCCTTAACAAGCACTGCCTTTTCTTCAGTGATATTTCTTTGTCTTTGCCAAAATGATGTCTAGCTTGAATCATATAGCACACATATTTTTTTTTCCAAAAGGGCAGTGTAGTAGGACACAGTAAAGGTATTCTCATGTCTTCTGGCAACATGATATCTCATTTTTAAATAACTGCTAGAAAGGTTTGTAGGTGGTACCAGACTTTTATCCTATCACCTCTAAAGGATAATATGCTTCCTTTTACTTATTGCTAACTATGAATAAAACTGCAATGAGCATTCATGTACAGGCTCTATTTCACTTCGGTAAAAACATACACATTCAGTATACTCAGTCTATAATTTCATTGTATGAAATAATTTAATTAAAAAAGAAATAATTTAATTTTAATGCAATGTTTCCTATAAATTATATATAGCACAAAAGGAATTACAGACTCTTTGTGTGCTGTAAGTAAGTTATTATTGAAAGACCAAAACACATGTAATATTTGTTTTGATTTAAGAAGCTTTGGAAACAGTAATCAGAAAATGAAGTAAAAAGTAAGATATTTATCAAAAACTGTGTCATGCCTCAGTTAATGGGAAGAAGTATATATAATGTGTAATGTGTGTGTGTGTGTGCACCTGTGTGCTCATGTGTGTGTATGTGAATATGACACTGTTAGGAAGTCATTTTTTTTTTCAGGACCGTGGTTCAAACTCAAAACCTTGTAATGGCCAGGCAGGTGCTTGTGCCACAAAGGTATATCCCCAGCCCCAAGGAAGTCAATGTGACATACAGAAACTTTCTAGCAGATGCATTAGTTCTTGGACATCAGACACTTCCTGACAAATAGATAAAGAACAAACACAACATGCACCAGGCTTATCACCTTATGTGGGGACAACTTTCTCTGGCTTAATACGTGTCCCTTCATTCTACTTAAGATCATGTAACAATGGCCTTCAATGTTGCCTCAACTTTCAGAATTTCAGACTGTAGAGTATCCCTTCTCCTACAGCATATGAGGCATAGAGTGTATGTCAATCACCTGTTATGCTTCAGCTGCCTGGAAGAATGGGGAAAAAACAGTAGCTATGGTTTCTATAGGGAATGTTGTACTCCACTGTAACCAATATTTGCATGTCTCTTCTCTATGTCACTGCCTTTGTTCAACATACTATAATCACGATTGCTTATAGCCAGTAGGAATTTATGTCTCAGAATACTAGAAGATGAAAAGTATAAAATCAAATCACTGACATATTTGTTTGTTATTGCCTGCTCTTCGGTTCCTCAGTTGTTGCCCTCTGTCTATGTCCACATTTAGAAGAAAGAGCTAAGGCTGTTCTCCTCAATCTCTTTTGCATGAGGACTAATTCCACTGTTTTATGATTCCGCTCCCATGATGAAGTCAGCTCCCAAAAGCTTCTACCTCAGTGTCATCAGGTTGGTGATTAGGTTTCAGAACATAGATTTTGATAAGAAACAAACATTTAGAATGCAATGAGTAAATATCCTCATTCAGCGTTTTCCCAGGTTATTTTTCCTTTGATGACTCTGAAACTAGGCTGCAGTGGACAAAAGTATTTGCACTTTGATTTGGTTGACATAATGTTGACTTTCCCTATTCTGCATGTCCTTGGAATCTCCTGCTGATGTTAATCTCCAGTGAATAGTGAGTTTTTGACATATGCAAAATAAATATTATGTCTTTCATATAGATGACACACTGAGTTTAAGAAATTAATCTGTACTATGTTCTCATTTCTCATAAGTTATATTCATGAGTTACCAGCCCATAACAAAGATGTATTTCATGTTCATTCAATAGATTATGAATCATAAAGTATTTTATATTGTTACGGTGAATTAGCATATGAATAAAAGGAATCAAGATGGAATACTCTATGAATTAAACTTGAGATTTCAGAAATTATGAAAAAGTCCAAAATGGTATGTGTTGTATAGTTCTGTTTCATAAATTTGTACATTTATTTGTGTCTTAATAACTGCTCCTAGCCGGGCGTGGTGGCGCACAATGGTAATCCCAGCACTCGGGAGGGTGAGGCAGGAGGATCAGTGCAAGTTCGAGACCAGCCTGGGCTACAAAAGTGAGGTCAAGGCTACCCAGAACTGCATAGTGAGAACCTGTCTCAAAAAGGCAAAAAATAAATAAATAAATAAATAAATAGTCCTCTAAGAGTTGGTATAAAGTGTAAAAGGACCAAGAAATACCCTATAACTTGGATCTGATTAGATTTATTATTTATTTATAAGATAGCTATGAGAGAAACACAAAAAAATGCATAAAGATTTTATTTATTTATTTATTTATTTATTTATTTATTTTGTGGGACTGGTGATTGGACTCAGGTCCTTGTATTTGCCAGGCAAGCATTTATTCTACTGAACTATCTCCCCACCCCACAATATTTTATTATAACCTGTATGTTGTGATTCAAATCTGAAACGTCTTCCCAAAGCCTCACATGTCCAGGGGTGGTGATAGTGATTGGATCATGGATTCGCTTCACACTCAGAGCCAACTGGACTGCTAGGCCTTGAGGGCTGGGGAGAGGAGGTACTTAATGGACACAGGACCTGGAGGGCACCTCTGCTCCCTGGGCTCCTTCTCTTGTTCTCTGCTTCCTGGCCACCATGACAGGCACAGCATTCCTGCATCACTCCCTTTCACCATGCAATTTCTCCATTGCTTCCAGCTGATCAGCAAATGAATCTATGAGCCAAAATAAATTTCTGCAACTTTAAATTGTGGGTGATGGGTTTGTTTTTTGGCAACACGAAGAGACAGAGACAACTTCCCAATAAGAGGAAAGTTAGTCATTCTTTAAGCATGTTAGATTAATTGTTGAACCAGGAGGATACTTGGAACTATTAGGAAGCAGACTTCTTAGGAAAAATAATTGAATCCTTGGACTTGTACAATTTGTTTAACAAGAAATTAATTATAAATCATCTTCATATTATTCACTGTTTTCTTAGTTTTTATATTTCATTGAATACAAACGGGGTGGTGAATTAAAAGAAGATTCCTTTTGAAGCATTCATAAACTATTATTTGGGTGTTATATTTGGGTAAATTGAGGATACAGTGGGATATTCAGAGAAAATATTAAAATCCATAGTTAACAAAAATTCTTGAGGTTTTTTTTCCTCTCCTTATTTGAATACTATTCTAACTTTTATCAGAGAAAACTGTAGGCACAGTTATTTGAAGGTTGCCTTTTGGTTGCCTACAATAAAATCTGGTGATATTTTAAACCTTTGGACAAAATCATGTATAGATTTTTCTATCTTGACTGGCAGTTACAAAGCACAACTGAAATCATAAACATTATGCATGTGACTACCAGAGATTAACTGAAAGGTAGAGACTAAAGATGAGCTATGTCCATAACCATGACATCAGCAGGCCATCTATAAACTCACATTCTTTATGGACTCAATCCCAGCATTCTCCACATTTCAGCCAAAGAAATAAAACCAAGCTGTGTGGAATTATTTCTTTACCATATCTAACTGGAATCAAGATGGTACTACCACATGAGCAGAATTAAACAAATAAAGGAAACCAACAACAATCACCATAACTGCCAGCTTCCGGGATGTCAAAACTTCTCCACCATACAAACTCTCCATCAATGGCATCACTGTAGCAAAGACTTCCTGACATAATCCAGCAGAGGCTCTCTCCATCACTGTAGGGACTGAAACATGTGCACAATTTCCCCAACTAGAGATACTCTTCATCTGAGCACTTAGGAAGGGGAGTCATGCCATTATAAACACTTGGGAGTGTAACACTCTTCCCTGTTATGAGTTTGAGATCTGCCTCTATCAACACAGAGATATGCAGCAGTGAGTAGAGTTGGGGAGAAGTAGTCCATCCCCAAAAGAATCTGGCCTGCCATGTGTCATTCATTTGCTCCTCAGCAACTCCTCTCACACACCTACAATCACCAGATGAACTGGGCCATGGAAACTCTGCCAGTGTTTTGCCAATATGCAAAATTTACCTATGGAAATGTCTTCAAACATAACAACCTACATGTACAAAAATTATTAGAATAGTTACAATGAGTAATAATAAATTGCTTATACATAATTTATGAAAGATGTTTGATAAGTCACATTCCATTTTCTGTTGGAATTTTTCCTTTATTCTAACTTAACTGTATTTAAAGACATTATGTTACAGTAGGATAAGTTAAAAATAAAATAGCATTATGAATACAAAAGCTTGATTTTTTCCCCATATTTTTGCTCCATTACTTCTTCTAAACATTGTTTGTTTTTCTAGTCTACACAGTTAGCCAATATTAAATAGAGCTTAAATGTGTTGTCATTTTCCTGTGTAAATAATGTGAATTTTCAAATAAACATTTTCTCCAACCAATACGAAATTTTAATTTTCAAACTTTTATTTAACAAATTATATGTAAAATAACATAGGTCATGATCTTTGAACAAAATTTTGACTTGTTATTACCATTTCTGGCAAAACAGACAACGTTGGCAGGTAGCTTTCAAAACAAAGAAGTGTATAATGAGAAGATCCATTTGCTGTCATCCTAATGAGGCATCTTTGGCTAGCAAAGTAACTGCCTTCCATAATTAACAGCTCAGAGATTTGTTAGAGATGGGCAAAAAGCTCTTTCAAACTCTGCAAGCACCTCTTAATCATTTCATGTAGCTATTTACTGAAAAAATTCCTTACACTAAATATTCATTTATTTCTTCTTATATTTTAACTTTACAGTTAAAAGAAAAACAAAATTAAGTCATATTATTAGTAGTCTAAACACACCTCAAAGTTTATTCATATATTAATCAATCTTTTTTATTCATTATTCTTTATAAAATAAACATCAAAGAATACAAAGAAACAAACAGAAGATTGACAAAAAAAAAAAAAAAAAAAAAAAAAAAAAAAAAAAAAAAAAAAAAAAAAAAAAAAAAAAAAAAAAAAAAAAAAAAAAAAAAAAAAAAAAAAAAAAAAAAAAAAAAAAAAAAAAAAAAAAAAAAAAAAAAAAAAAAAAAAAAAAAAAACAGAAGGCCCAGGGAGACAGCTCAGTGGCATAAGTGCCTGCCTGGCTAATGCAAGGTTCTGAGTTCAATCCCTGGTACAAAAAAACAAAAACAAAACAAACAAACAAACAAAAAACCCAGAAGATTGTGACACTATACAAACAGGAAAATTATTAAGTATGAAATAATACTAATGAAGGACTTTTCATTACTCCATTAAATTTTAATATATTAAATCAGAAGATACCTGTACATATTTTTCAGTTGCATTTATATATTTTCCTGAAAACATTAACTTAAAATAAATTATGTGAAGCATACTAGATCAAAATATTTTATTTATATACTTTTATTATGTAAATCAAAACACATACATAATTTTACTGCTATATAATTTCCTAAATGAGTAAACTGCTCAGGTGCTTGTTTCTAGCAGGACTTACATAAATCACATCATTTCAAAAATGAATTTTAGTTTTTGGTATTTGAATCATTTAAATTTTTTAATCAAATTGGGAAAACTTTACTTCAGAAATTATAGATACATAAATAAACGTAAACAAATATCTGATTTAGGAAATAAAAAATTAAATGTGCCAAAAATTAACTTTGTTATATACAGTATTCAGAGCTGTATAAATAAGCAACTATCATGTGGTGGATTTTGCACTGAGCCTCTTGGGTTGACTTTTATCTTGTAATCTACTTGAGAATTCTCCTATACTAAATGAAAAAAATATTATCTTGAACTTTATTTCCAGAATTAGTTCTATGAATTTTTTGAGATACTTTCTCTTGTGAATTTTATCCTACTAGCATACAAAACAAAAATTCCTTGACATTTTTTAGAGCTATTTCACTTGTCCTAGCTCCTTCAATTATTGCCATTTGCACCATATATATATATATATATATATATATATATATATATATATATATATATGAAATTATGTTTTTTTTTTTTTTTTTTTTTTTTTTTTTTTTTTTTTTTTTTGTCTTTTTGAGACAAGGTCTCCCTATGCAGTTCAGGCTGGCCTTGAACTCACTTTTGTAGCCGAGGCTGGTCTTGAACTCGCAGTGATCCTCTTGCCTCAGCCTCCCAAGTGCTGGGATTACAGGTGTGTGCCACCACGCCCGGCTTATTAGGTGATTTTCTATCTGCTTCCTTCAACACGGAGCACGCTTATTTTTATGAATTTAGTACACAGTCTATAGGGTCTATAGAGTTTCACTGTACAGGTCAGACTCCTAGTGATTCTCCTGTTTTCATCCTCCCACGTGCTGGGGTTACAGGTGCACACCACAATGCCAGTCTCAATCTCAGTCTCAGTCCACTGGGGATGGAGCTGGCACTGCAGGCTGGGAAATCAAATTCCCAACTGTGCACTCTGCTAAAGCAGACATCGTAGTTCACTAGCAGGCCTCCAAATATGTAAGTTTATTCCCTTTTGTGATTGTCCCTTTATAATTCTTAAAATTTATAGTATTCATTTTCATGTATGGAAAAAGTGAAACGTTGATCCATCTGATATTCTTATCTCACTTTTTTCAATATATTTTTTAACTACCAAACATTATTTCAAATATAAGTAACACTTCGCTTCTGCATTTCTTAGGAATCCCTTGTGTGATCAATCCCTTAATTGATCTCTTTTATAAAACAAAAAAGACCTTAACAGAAACAGTAGAAATTGAAAGACTTAAAAAAAACAATTTTAGAAGAAGGTACTATACTGATATAATTAAAAGTGCTAAATGTACATGGGAAATGATCTAATTTTTATGTTATCCAATATTTTGGCATATAATTGTTAATTATAGTCCTATGAACCTTTTGCATTTGTTACTTCAGTTATAGGGTCACGTTCTAAATCCACTGAAAAAAAAAGCTGACAAAAAGTCACTATTTCTATAGATTCAAAAATATTATATACCCATGGAGCTCTGTTTTTATTTTTAAAAGCCTACAGTTCTCTGAAAAGAAATTAAAGAAGACATCAGAAAATGGAAAGTGAAAGGAAATCCACGTTCTAAGGTAGACAGAGTTAACGTAATCAAAATAGCCAAAATACATTTTTAATGTCACGAGAATTTTTCATAGAATTAGGAAATAATGTGAAAGTTATGTGGAACCAAAAGAAACCCAGATTTAACAAAGCAATCCTAGACACCAAAAGCAAAACATGAACACATTATAATCCTAGACTTAAGTTGAATCTACAAATCTACAGTAATAAAAGTGGGATGGTACTCATCCAAGGATAGACATGTTCACCAGTACAATATAGAAGATGCTAACAAAAAAAAATTTATCCAGTACAATATAAAAGAACCAACCACTTTGAACCATCTGATATTTTAAAAGAGACCAAAAATATCCACTGGAGAAAAGACAGCCTCCTTACCTGGGAAAACTTGTTGTTTACATCCGGAAGAATGACCCTAGATCTATATCTCTCACATTGCAGTGAAATAAAATCCAAATGAACAAAAGTGCAGGAATAAAAATGAAAGTACTCAATCTACTACAAGATAAAATAGGAGAACTCTCCAAGATAAAATCATAAGTGAGAATTTCTCGAACAGAATCCCAACTGCACAAAAATTAAATCTAAGAGCCAACAGGTAGAATTGTACCAAATCCTTCTCCAGCAAGCTACTTGAAACTTCACTTGATTTCTTTCTTCTCTTTGTCCCTCCAAAGGTATAGCTATGTTCCTTACCTTCTTTTGGCTTCAATTTAGTTGACCTTTTCTACTGATTTTCTGCTCTTTTTCTCACATCTTTTTGCACTTGGTAATTATGGAGAATTTTTCTTTTAATTTTTACATGTTTCTGAAGTATATGTTCACAAAAATAGATTAGAATAAAAATGGAAAGCTAGGAATATATCAATAAAGAAAAACGTAAGCCGGGCATGGTGGCACACACCTGTAATCCCAGCACTCGGGAGGCTGAGGCAGGAGGATCAGTGCGAGTTCGAGACCAGCCTGAGCTACAAAAGTGAGCTCAAGGCCAGCCTGAACTGCATAGCGAGACCCTGTCTCAAAAAGACAAAAAAGAAAGAAACAAAGAAACGAAAGAAAGAAAGAAGAAAGAAAGAAAGAAGAAAGAAGAAAGAAAGAAAGAGCCGGGCGTGTTGGCTCACGCCTGTAATCCCAGCACTTGGGAGGCTGAGGCAGGTGGATTGGTGCGAGTTCGAGACCAGCCTGGGCTACAAAAGTGAGCTCAAGGCCAGCCTCAACTGCATAGCAAGACCCTGTCTCAAAAAGACAAAAAAAAAAGAAAGAAAGAGGTAACTGACACAGTAATGAAAATTTCTAGCATAAAATAAAGCATAGGCTGGGCGTGGTGGCTCACGCCTGTAATCCCAGCACTCGGGAGGCTGAGGCAGGAGGATCGGTGTGAGTTCGAGACCAGCCTGGGCTACAAAAGTGAGCTCAGGACCAGCCTCAACTGCATAGCGAGACCCTGTCTCAAAAAGACAAAAAAAAAATAAAATAAAATAAAAAATAAAGCATAAAAAGAACACAATTTACCAAAATAAAGAATATAGGAAATACATCTACCATTATTATCAACAGAGAAAACCAAAACTTTTTTCCTATACCATCAGGCAAAATAAATTAAAAGAAATAGGTAAGGGCCAGCCAAAGAGCTCAGTGGATTAAAGTGCCTACAAGAAACTCCAGGGTCTGGACACTCAATCCCTGAGCCTACTGTGCCGACCCCAGTCCTGCGGTGCACTAAGATGCCAATTGACAGTGGGCGTGGTGGTGTGCACCTGTAATCACAGCTCTTGGAAGGCAGTATACAGGTTGATTACTATGAGTCCAGTCTAGTAGTGAGACTCTGAACACTATGTAGACCCTTCCCTAGAATAAAAAAAGTTGAAATTCTCTATGCTTATATAAAAATATAAACACTAAAATTTTATATTAATAAATGACATTCAACTAAAATTGTCTATTATATATAATGTAGCAAAATTGTAGATTAGAAGATAAACATGCAAATAATTTCCACTTGTATTCATTAGCAAATACTATAAAGTTAAAAATGAAGACTTCATCTGAAATATCTCAAAATAATGAAAGATTTATCAATACATTAAAAGCTAAAAAAGTTTGTACAAACAATATTGTAAAACACTAATGAAATAAAGTAGAGACACAAATTAATGGAAGTTTGTGCTCACCAACACAAAGAATTACTAATATTTAGATGCTGAATTACAAAAGTGATGAACAGATTCACGTGACAGACAGTGAGAGAGTGTTTTTATTGGAGTAACTTATAAACAATAATCAGTGTTTAAAAAGGATTTAAAATATTGTTTCCATGTGATGGCAATTCAAAATAAAGGTATTATTTTTAACCTTGAGTTGAATCTACAAATCTACAGTAGTAAAAATAGCATGGTACTCATCCAAGCATAGACATGTTCACCAGTTAACCAGGAAACATAGAAAAGCTGATTACCTTCATCCATCTGATATTTGAAAAAAGGGCCCAAAATGCCCATATATTCATGATTTATTATATATCTATACTACTAATTTAGTAAATATATATATATATATGTATATATATATGTATATATATATGTATATATATATATATATATATATATATATATATATAGTATTTAGCTCAGTGTCTACAGGATCTCACTACACCAATCAGATTCATAGTGATCCTCCTATTTTCAGCCTCCCAAGTGCTGGGCTTATGGGAGCATACTACCATGCCCAGTCTCATTCATGGTCTCAGTATGTGCTGGTGGCAGGGCTGGCACAGCATGTGATACCAGGGATCAAACCTTGGTCCCTGTGCCTTGTTAACTGGATCTTCAAATCACCAGTTTTAGAGGAACACTACCTCAGAATTGAATTGAATCTCAAGTTTTCTAAATCACTATCAATGTGATCTCTGCATTTTCCTTTCCTTTTTCTAAAAATAGTAGTTTTTGACAATGGTAGACATATTAATCAGGCATTTGCTAAATTATGAATAAGTAAATGCTTAAATAAGAATACTTATAATAAATTAGTGTGTAATAAGTGCTTAAGAATCATTGACTAGGGGCTGGGGAGCTAGCTTAGTAGAAGTGTCTGCCTGGCAAGCACAAGGTCCTGAGTTCAATCCCTGGTACTTAAAAAAAAAAATCATTGATTATCTTAAAAAAGGATGGAAAAAATTAAGAATAAGAAAAATCTTTCCACTATCACTAAAGAAAATATCACCTCATTTATGAGTTCACACTACTTTATTTACACATGTTGTAACTCTATGATATACTTCATTTTTATACTTCTTGGCAAGATAATTTAGGCTTATTAATGATGATAAGAGAGGAACATAACTTTTCATAGTTTTATGACACCACTATTAATACTTAAAGTATCACAGATATAATTTTATTTTATTTTAATTTTTTACTGCATGCACTCTGCCAATTTTTATTTTTTATTCTTATCAATTTTATTGAGAAAGGAAATAACAAAGAGACATTTTCAAAACATATTAGGATAGTTACAAAAATTAATGCATTTCATATTATTATCTTCATAGTAGCTCTTCAGAGTACAGAATGCAAACATGATACCTGTTAAACACTACTAATACAAATCTTTCTTCTCATTGAACTAAGAGAAAGTAGTTGTATTTATAGTCCAACAGTGGGTTTCCAGCACATCTGGCAATATCAGAAGCTATTGAATTAAGCCTTTTACAACTCAGCATACTTTTTATACCCTGTGATTAGAGTTTTCTACTGGATGGTTAAGACCAAGATAAAGCAAGACCTACATAACAAAACATGTAACTTTAGTATCTCATAATATCAGTCAAATCCTCTCAGGATTTACCCTGAATCCATTACAGCATTTTGTAGAACTTTTGTCAGTATCAGCCATCTGGACGAGTCATGGTTATTGCTTGCCAAATTTATATCCGTGAAAGCCTGAGAGAATGTTTTCTCTCTAAGTGTCTCTCCTTAGATGCATGATATATCATCCATCACTTTCCTATGTAAACCCATGATCTCCTTTAACAGAAAATTTGGGACACCATTTCGTTACAGGATGTTATAGTAGAGGTTCTTTTATGTACTAAGTCCTCACTGACCATGAAGGATTAGGGCCAAAATATTGGAAAAACTAGTAGCTCTTCTTTGCCTCTAATTTTTTGGTCTGTAAACTTAAGTAGTTAACTTTCCAGAAGAGAAGTTTGGTGATATTATTAACCCATGACATAAGCACTTGAGTTTAATATCACTGTCTTTCTGAATATCAAATGTCTTAGTTACAACATGAAACAGTATTTTCCATGCATAATTGATAGTCTAATAAATCCCTGTAGAACATGAAAAAACAACAATTACACATTTTTACATAGAAGTCTAGAAATCTAACCATATACAAAGTTGTAACAGGTCAATCCCATGGCACATTGGTATAATTTTTAAAATTAGTGATTATATACACCTTATGCTGAGATATATGTAGATTCACAAAGCTAGAAGAAAAATTCATGTTTATCAGATTAAAGATCTCATCATTAAAAACAAAAGCTGAGGTTTAGAGTGTGCGAATTACTTAACCACAGTTCCATAATGATTGCTCTTTCCCTACAGCTCTTAGAGTCCTGACACTCTGGAGTCAAGTCTGTGGGTGATTCAATTACATCCCAATTCATAAGGTTTGTGTGTAGGGTTTCCCCGCAAAGCCTCATGCAATCATGGGGTGGTTTCTGGAGTTTGTGAGTGATTATTGTGAGTGTGGATGCTGCCCTTGCCCTTGGCCAAGTAATTTACATTACAATATGAGGAGAGGAGAGAAACTACCTAGCTACCTGAGCTGCTGCCACTCTTTGCTCTCTCTGCTCTTTGTCACTGCCATCAATGGGTGCTCTCTGCCATGTGCCACTCTACTTTGGAGCCAGCTGAGTACAGACTGAAACCTCCAGTGACAGTGAGCTAAATACACCTGCCCTTCCTTCATTTTGGGTGTCTGGTCTTTGTCCCAGCAAAGAAGACTGAGACACCAATCACTTACCAACTGTGTAGTAACAAAAGCTGGATAGTTTTCTGTACCTTGCTTTCCTCATATATATCATGGAGAAGAAAACCAACTGTTTAATTGTTGTTTTGATTTAGTACATGCATGTACACCAAGTACAATGCTTTGTAGACAGTAGAAAATGCTCAGCTGCTGCTGTTGGTGCAAGAACAGGGCAGTATAGGGCAAGTATCTCTGCCTTTGGGGTCAGTTAAGTGGGATTTCAATTCTACTTATGGAACCCTTGGGTCACATCTACCTAGTCACTTCACAACCCTGAGTCTCTTTTCCTCTTTCAGAAATAAAGAATAGTATATGATGGATTTAGGATCACATAAGTTATTGTTTTTAAATAGTCAAGGATATAATATACAATTCGTGCATTAATCAACATTGTCTTGTAAGAAAGAATACATACTTTGGATTTTGCAATATTACAAGTCATTTTCCTTAGTTGTGAATGTAAATTTTTTGAGTAAATCTTTGTATGCTACTTTAGGATAAACTTGGAATACAAAATAATTATGTTGTGACGTTAAATAACACTTCCAAGATTTTGTATTACCAAGAGCAATATTACATTGAATAAATTAGTGAGCAATTTTAATGACCTAAATAATGCCTAAGTAGATTAATGTAGTAAAGGTAATATATGCAAAAACACCAGCCTAATGGTTGTTATTTTTTCTTCATACACACTTCTGTAAAAGCAAATTTACACTCACTAAAACTCCAATTAAGGTGATAAAGTCAATATCTGAAATATTTATAATATTTTATTAAGGTTAATTATGTTTTACTGCTAAATTTAAAAATCTCAAATGTTGCAGTCCCTCCACAGTTCTGAACATGCTTTAGATACAGACATAAAGTCATTAAATTTATTGTACCAAAATCTTACCAAAAGAGAATAATTAATATTTTTATGATAAGAAAATAATTTAACTGCACTTTTTTTTCTTAGAAAAGAGTTTGCACTTAGTAATGACCGGTTTATGTCTTTAATTTATTTTATCTGTATAGTAGAGGTTTCTTCCTAATGGGACCAGTTAGCAGTCTGGCTTTTTCTGACACTTGAATCAATAAAATAAATAAACCAACAAATGAGAAAAATAAGATAACCTCCCTTCTGAATGAGGTAACTTCTCTAATATCTAACACTGAGCATATTAAAATAGTAACAAAATATTTTCATTTAGTTTTATAATAGTCAAAAATGTAGTTGCGTTCAGTTTTCAGTGGCAGGTTTTTCTTCATATCTGTTTTATTAAATTTCAAAGTCTCAAAAAATCAAGATCCAAAGACAGAAAAATAAAGTGTGAGAAATGCTCTGTAACAATGCAAGTGTGGTGGTACATGCCTGAAATCCCAGAAATCTGGAGACTGAGGCAGGAGGATCTGGTCATTGCAAGTTCAACACCAGTCTGGGCTACAAAGTGAGCTCCAGGTATAGCCAGAAATACATAGTAAGACTGTCTCAAAAGTAAAAAAAAAAAATAAAAATAAAAATAAAAAAAATAAATAAATAAATAGAAGTTGCTCTGCATATATTCACCATCCTTGGTATTTCCAGATCACTGTATAGGACAAAGTGGATCATGACCTAAGAATTCATACTGTGAGAACAGGGGTTCCTAGATGCTGAACATGACTATTGAGACAAGTGTCCTCCCAAGTATAACTAACTTGACTATATTGCAAAAATATCTGCGTCAGACCCACAAGTAAATATAATGGGGAGTATCTACTTACGCTTAAAACTATTGCCATCAACTAATAGGCTCCAGATTTTAGTTGGTAAATGGGAAATTTACTTAAGCTAAAAAAAAAAAAAAAAAAAAACTTCTTTCAACTGCCTTTTGCAATGCCAGCCACTACAGATATGTAGCAGAGTTTGTAAGTTCGTGAGACATGATACTGTTATCCCACCACAGTGTAATAGAAACACAGATCTAGGACTAGGAAAACCCAAATCCTGTGTGCCCTCTGTTAAGTATGGCACTGCAAATGAAAGAAGAGCTAACTCAAGGACAGTGCCTTTATTTGACTTTGTGCACATTCCGATTCAAAATTCAGCAAGAGAATTTGCACAATCTAAGCCCTGTGAATTATCATAAATAACAAATAGACTTTTGCTTCTAGGCAAAGCTATTCTGAGGAAAAACCTCAGGGAATGGCATTCAAATTGACCAAGACAAGGAAAATTAAAACAATGAAAAAAAACCAACCAAACAAACAAACAAAATAGTCCCAGCCAGAAGTTGAGGAAGATGAAATGTGAACAGAATAAAACTTTCTTTTTTTATGCAGCTATTTTTAGAAATTAAAGTTAGTTCCATAGTCATTTTTTTTCAAACAACACGATAGTAGCACATTCCCAATAATTGACAAAATGCATGTGATTGTTCTCCTAGTAGTTATTCAGTTCTATTAGTAGTTATTCAGAGCACAGAGTGTAGACATGATAATTTTTCTAATCAATTTTGGTACAAAAATTTCTTCTCACTGAACTAAGAGAAAGTAGTTGGAATACATAGTCCAGTTTTCCATAGTTGCAATGGATTATTGGCAGAATTGACAATGTCAGATGCTGTCGAGTTAAGCCATTGATAGCCCAGCATACTAATCTAGCTTTACGTTTTATGCATCCTGGTTAAACTTTTCTGCTGGGTGGTTAAAAGCAAGTTAAAGCAAGACCTGCATAACAAAACGTAACTTCTGTATCTCCCAAAGTCAGTCAAATCCCCTGAGGATTTACTTTGAAACCATGTACAGCATTTGGTAGAACTTTAGTCATTGTCAGCCATCTGGATGAGTCACAGCTATTACTTGACCATTTTCCTCTCTGTGAAAGCCCAAGAGAATGTTTTCTCCCTAGGTAGCTCTCCCTAGGCACTCTATACATCATCTGTCCCTTTCCTCTGTGGTCCCATAATATCCTTTGAAAAACCACTAAGTTATAGGATGTTATAACACAGGTTCTCTTATGTCCTGAGTCCTTACTGACCTTGAAGGGCTAGGGCCAAAATATTGGCAATCCATGTAGCCTTTCTTTTTCACTAATTTCTATTCTGTAAACTTATATTCTTAAACCTCCAGAACAGAAGTTTTGTGATACTATTAATCTATAACATAGGGACTTGAGCTTAACATCACTGTCTTTTTGAATACCAAATCAAGAGCCATTTTGTCAGAAAAAATATTGTGATCTTTCCTTAATAAGTTTGGTGTAACATTTTCTTAAAAATATTAAGAAAAGTAAAAATTGTAAGGGAAACTTAAGTAAAATAAGACTTGATTTTCCTTTTTAAAACCACTTTTAAATTTTAAGGAAGTCTTATTGTTAGAACTCTATTATTTTCCTAATACTAGTCAGCCATTTCAGTTTAATATATCTTTATGAAACTGAACCAAACAAATATGAAGAAAATTATCAATTATAAGAAAAACATGAGTTCTGACAATTGTGATGTGGGAAAGAGAAAAAAAAGAAAGGAAAAAAAAGGAGAACTAATTTCTGTTGTTTTATTGAAAGGAATAGTTACTTCATGTATTTTTACCAATTTTACATGCTTGTATGTGATAATTTGAAAAACTACTTAACAAAAAAGTGCAACATAATAGCCATTGTTGAATTCCTATCATCTTGCTTTTTGAAATTCTATGTTGCTTCTAATTTTTATGTTCTTTAATAAAAAATGAAACAAAACCAAAAAAGCTGGGGAGCCAAAATAGCAGGGTTACTGGAAGTTTGAGGCCATGCTCAGATGCAAAGTGAGTTCAAAAAGACAAAACAATTAATAATAATAATAATAATAATAATAATAATATATGTATAAAATGAAAACATGCCATGATAGATTTTAAAAATAAACTATTTCAAAAATAAAACAAAGGAGGACTCCATTGGAAGGGATCTGAAGGAGGGAGGATATTAAAACCCTATCTCTGCCACCCACAGTATTGGTGCCATTTTCTTTTCCGCTGCATGAGCCCTTTCACCGACTCACTGCAGTTGTGCTCTTAGAACACTTCTTTATTCAAAATGGAAAGACATCCCTGGACTGCATCACTCACAGTAAGGCAGACAGCTAGTCGCACTGTCAGCTTTCTTCCTACTTTTAGTACTACCTGAGCATCAAACAAGTACATTCCTTTACTTAGTCCTGCTGAAAGCCAACGAGGCCATATGCTTAGCTTTCCTTTGCTTCACTCTCTTTTTTTTTACTTTCTTACAACTTTTTAAAACCAACTTTATAGGCTTGTATCTTGTAATCTGAACAACTAATTTAAAGACAACCTTATGCAATACTGTAACCACTGTTGAATTCTATCTCTTTTTTTGTTGTTGTTGTTGTTTGGTGAAGTTTTCTATCATTTCTAAATTTTTTAGTATTTTGCATTTTATTTAGATTAAAAATAAAAAAGGATATGAGCTGCTCATATACAGGAAAAGGTCTTATAGAAAAGGAGCACACGTGAATGAGGTAATATAAATCTCCACCATTGCTATACCATTTTTAACTTCTTCAGCTCTTTATCCCCTATCTTATGGAAATGAAACTGGACTCCAGACTTTCTCTGGGCAACACTGGCATATTCTATTACTTCATCTGAGCTAAAGAGTGGAGGCTTGTTCCCTATGAGCTCATGAGGATGTAGTTTGGACAAGTTACTTATCTCTAAAAGAAGAAAAAGTCCAACTTTTAAAGTCTATTTTGCATTGCCAAGTACCATTCTCTCTTGCTTATTTCAGGCTGGGGTTTGGAGGGTTTGAGGTACCTTCATCACTGGGGTGGATGGCTCTTGTTGGCATTAGTTCATTCTGTCACATGTATGTGGAGCACAAGCAGCAGAAGATTATATGGATTGACCTGAAAGAGTATCACTAAGAAGACACAATCAAATGAAAGCTAAACTCAGAAGAAGTCTAGCCATGATATCTACAAGAAGCACGGTTTCTTATAAAGAAATCATGCCTAAGAATGCTTTTTCATACCTTTTGCAACTATATGTATTTTGGCAGGGTTGACACATAGGTGTTGCCATGAAGCTCCAAACTTTCCTCCATCGTCTTCAAGTGTATTTTTGTTGTTGGTGGTGGTGGTCATTGTCAATTGAACACTTTCAGGCTTGTGCCTTGATGTGGACATAGATTTACCCCATGAGAGTAACTTTTCCTAATGATGGTCAGTGGAACCTGTCACAACTTGAAGTGGACATAACAGACTATTATAGTCATTTTTGTCGCCTCTTCTTGGTAAATTTGAATAACATAAAAGAATGGCTCTTAAGGAGAGTTTTCCTGGAATCCATTGTCAAGTCATATCCTTTCTGCTTTGTAATAAGCTGTCTCAAATATTAAGCCTTTTACAAAGAGTTACAATGCTTACAAGGAAACATAAGTCAAGAAAACACAAAGGCAATCCAATCAGAACAGGTGATATAAACTAAGAAATAGAGTAACTAAGTTACATAGAGAAAGCCAATTTTCTTATTACTGCAAAGTTGTATCAAACAAATACTTGAAAGAGTACCCACCTCATGAAAACCAATGTGAATTAATGTTTGCTAGAAAACACAAAATTTACTAGTGCCAAGATTAAAGTTTGTTTTTAAAACTGTGCAATGTGTAGGTACACATAGAGAACAATAAACATCTTTGATTTATCATACATTTAAGTTTCATCACTTATTTTTAAAGTTTTTAACATTTATCACTGCATGTTTGGGATACATGATGGTTACATTCATCATAGGGATTTGGTACATATATGTAATATGTTTCACTTCTCTTTTCCACCCATCTCTAACTCGCTTGAAATACATTTATTTATAAATGTATACAAAGTTAATTGACATACATATAGCCAGACTCATAGACAACAGTATATATAAATCATGTAAGACATTTGCACTGTCAAGGTACACTTTTAGATGCACTGTCCTCACTGGATTACACCTTCAGTTTCTTTATTTTTTTTAATATATTTTTATTATAACATATACATAAATATATGTTTATATATTTAGAGAGAATGAAAGAGAGAGAATTTTCTTTTTTGTCTACTTAGTACAAGACCTACAAGGTCTCACTAGATTGGATTCATAGTAATTCTCCTGTTTTCAGGCTCCCAAGCGCTGGGATTACAGGTATACGCCACCCCACCCAGTCTAAGTGACCATCTCAGCAGATCAAACCCTGACCACTGCACTCTGCCTAAGTGGGTCCTTTAGTTAGCTGAGAGATGGGCTGGCCCTGAGAGAGAAATTTCACACAAAAGAAACCATAACCATGAGATTTAAGCTTGTGTGATTAAGTTCTTTTCATATAATATAGTGTCTGTGTTCAAATATCTTCGTACAGACAACTTAAGACTATACTTCTCAATGCCAGAGTAGTACTCTAATCTGTACGAATGCAACATTTTAATCCAGGCATGTGGTGACAGATATTTACTGATGTACATGAAGGCTGTTTCTAAGATGGCTTCTAGTATTGTGTTAAAGTCAGAAAGGAGGGCCGGTGGGATGGTTCAGTGATCTAAAGTGCCTATTTAGGAAAGCTTAGCCAACCACAGGGACCATGGTTAGATCCTCAGCAGGCACCACATGTTGCGTCAGCCCCACCCCCTGGGCAGGCCGGACTGTCCATAAAAATAAAAGTCAGAAAGGAGCCCTTTCCTACTGTTGTTGAGAGTATAGTCTGGTACAACTGTTTGAGAAGTCAGGGTGGAGCTTCCCCAAAATATAGTGCTAGGAAGGACCTGCCAAATAGCTCAGCATATTAAAGCACCTGTTTTGGCAGACACAGTGACTGGGGATCAATCTCCAGTGTGCTGTGCCAGCCCCAACTCTAGGGTGTGCTGAGAGAGCAATTGAGACTAGGCGTCATAGGGCATGCCTGTAATCCCAGCGCTTCGGAGGCTGAAACAAGAGAATCACTACATGTCTGATTTGTGTAGTCAGACCCTCGAGACTCAATACTAAATACATTAAAAACAAAACAGAGTACTAGAGGTCCCATTTGATTCAGCTATTCCCTTTCTCTGTATCTTTCCTACATAATTATGTCATAGAATAGCAACATATGATGCCCACATTTACAACAGCAAATTTGAAATAGCTAAATCTTGGAAACAGCCAAAATTCCCATCACTAACAAATAGATAAAGATGTGTTTATCTTTATACAATAAATTAATAGTCATGCATAAAGAAGGGTAATCTTGAAGTAAGTAAATGGAAACATCCTACATACTTTTAATTGAAATAAACGGGATACACATACAAATAATGCATTGTTTCTCTGGTGTGAGAAATAGTGTGTGTGAATAAAGACCAATATGCATAATAGATATTGTGCAAAAGGAAAATAACTTTGAAATGGTCAGGGAAACAGTGGAGGGTGGAGAGAAAGGGAGGGAAGAAGAAAAATGAGAAAAGAGGGAGGAAATGGGAACTAAGCTCTTGTAAACAGACATTTTTAAACTGTATCTTTAAATTTGTTGCCAAACTTGAGTTCTTTTTATACTCTTGGTATTGCTTCTCTGTCTGAGAGCACTGACAATTTCCTTCTACATTCTGTTGGTTTTGCCTTCACTCTAGGCTCAGCCTTTGGCATGTGAATAGCCAATTATTCCAGAGCTATTTGTTACAGAGGTTAACCACCAAAAGGTTTTGACCCTTTTGTCAAAATGACATAGCTGAGTGTGTCTGGATTTGTATGTTCTATTCAGTTCCACTGCTCTATGATTCTGTGTTTTCACAATACCATCTTGTTTTTACAAATAGTTGTGTGGTCTAATTTGACAAGCAAGATTAAGATGCCCATTACCTTTCCCTTGTTACTCAAAATTACTTTTACTATTCTAGGTCTTTTCTGGTTCTGTCTCAATTTAAGCATTACTTTGTCCAGTTTTGTAAGGAATGCTATTGGGATTTTGACTGGGATTGTACTGGATCAATATAACAGTTTTGGGAGGATTTCCGTTTTGACTATTTTTGTTCTGCCTGTAAACAGGGAATATCTTTCTTTTATTTGGTATTGTCTTCAATCTCCTTTCTCTTCTCAGTGTAGTATAATTTTCATGGTAGACATCTTTTACTTTCTTGGTTGGGTTAATTCGTAAGTATTTAATTTTTAATACAATATTCAAGTATCAATGTCTTTTTAATAAAATTTGCACATTTTGAGCAAGAATGTCTCTGACTTACCAAGAAAAATATGGCGTTAGCCAATTAGATGACTATAACATTTACATAAGTATATTAACCATATATTTCAGTTATTTTTTCAGCATATTAAGATAAAATGTTGATTATATTATACCAGGAAAATTAAATTTTTTAAAATAACAAACCAAAATAATAGATATTTATACAACAAACATTGTTAAACACACAATTTTAAGCATGTATCTAAGTAAATATGAACTTGTTAAGGCTCATGTTTCCTAATCCTTTTTTCCTAATAAGGGGAGAATAGAAAATTGTTAACTAATACAAAACTTATATTCAAAGATTTGTTGCAAATTATACTAGGAACATATCAACATCCTAAATATTAATGTTTTAAATTAGGATGCTGACATTATTCTTGCATGTTCTATTGTACATATATATATATATATATATATATATATATATATATATGGTTTTTTTGAACCTGGGGATTGAACTTAGGCCCTTCCACTTGCCAGGCAAGCACTTATTCTACTGAGCTATCTCCTGAGCCCAGATATATTCACTTGTAACAGACTGTTGCTAATAGAAATATTTCACTCAAAATTTATACTATTAATATATATGATAGATTCACAGCAAAATTATGATTACATCATTACAAAATTATTCCACTACATGCATAGTTAATCATTAGTTGCAAAACTCATGTTATAACTCACACTTCTGACCCATGCTGTCACACATAGATGTCAGAACTCTGTGCCTAGAAAAGAACATTCAGCACAGTTGAGGTTGGAAA
>PVJA010020511.1:0-10000 GCA_004027025.1 Myocastor coypus | reverse complement strand
CTAAGTCACAGAAGCAAAAAGACTTCCTACTTTCTATACTAGTATATGACTTCATTTTTAAACAAGTCTTGTACCACCTAAGTTGATGTACAAACACCAGTACATATGGAGACATTGCATATGAAACATTATATTACATTTAAAAGCAAATATGTACATAGCTTTTATATGTTTAGAAAAACACAAGCAAAGACTCAGTTTGTTATTTGTCAACTTTTTGAAAATTAACTATGGGCATGATTTTCCTTCTCACAGTCCTAACCAACATTTAATCCTAAATTTCCCTATCTGTAGGTAAAATTCCATACAGCTCAAATGAGCTTGTTTGCCAAATTAATCTGCTCAATTTTCTAAAGTTATTACAATTTCTGGTCATTTCTATGGGTTTTAACCAGTTTAAAGCTCTTGACCTAGGTTTTAAAATGTACGCACTGACCTAGCATACCAGGGTTTAATACATTGTATTGTATAGGCAAATAAATTAGATAAACCATAGGCAGTCAAATAGGCTAAGCCCTCAAACAAGACAGTGCAAGATATCTTACAAATGTGAGGGGGACAGGTACCTCCTCTGTGGGCCAGACCTCAAGGTAAAAAATAAAATAAAACAAAAGCACCTGCATAATTCCCTGAGGATGAACATCACAAATTGATAGTCTAAATACGTATTGATCACTTTGAGAAAGCCAGGAAGAACAACTAACAGAACCCCTTACAGAAAGAGCTGTATTTCATTCTCCTTTGCCATTTGGTTTGTTTCCCCATTTGATCCTAATTTAGTCAAATTTCTTAACAGTTCTACTTATATTCTTGTTGGTGGACCATAGTCATGTCTATCCTTGTAGTGGATTTCTAACTGGTTGTCAACTTATTACACCTAGCTGAATTAAATTGGCATGTTGCTTGATGCAGCAGAACTGCCTGAAGGTTGTTGCCAACTATATAAGAGCAGAACAGGAGAAGTTTTCAAAAAATGCTGTTAGGAATGCTATTTAGAGAAGCTATTGAAGTACTTGGGAGCTGTTAGTTCTCTTTCGGCTATTCTGCTTGAGGACTTTGTCATGCTGGCTTTCCTGATGAACTCTGGAGGAGCTTTGGTCCTCATCTTGAGCATCACTTCCTGGCTCTGGGGCACTGGTCAGCCTCATGGAGAAACTTGTTGCACTGGCTTTCCTGAAGGGAACTGGGCTTTCCTCATTGCTGGAGGACCTCAGGACCTCCTGTTGCTGAAGATGGCTTTGGTATTTCTGAGGGAGTTATGGTGCTTACCTTGAGCTTTGCTTCCTGGCCCCAGTTCAGATGCCTTAGCTGCTAGCACAGATTCCTCATCTCACTGACAAAGACTCCCTAGCTTCCATCACTGACTTTGGGCTTTTCCAGCACAGATCCATGATGCAGGCCTGAGTGAGACTTTGTTGTGGGCTCTAGGACTCCAGTTGAACTTGTGGGAGGCATTGTTATGAGCCCTAAGGCTCCCAGATATGTTCTTTAGTCCTGAGTGTGTGAACAGGTTTCCTGCACTTGTATATAATTATTTGTATGATTCATTATAAAACACTATTATGAAATTCTCCCTGTGTTATATTGTTTCCCTCACACAAAAAAACCCCAAACCATGACAATCACGTGCTTACCTGTGACTGCCCACTTTCTCCACCTTGGACCCACATCACCTTGTAGATTTGCTCTATAAAAAGACCTAGAAAAGGCAGGGTCCTTGGCAATCCACTCACGACCACTTTTATCTCTCTCTCTTGGGCAGAAAATTTTTCTTCCTAATCTTAACCTCAATTGTTCTTAAAATTCAGTATTGATTTTAGAGAACACAAACTGGTACTAGACATACAGTAAGTTGGGAGGTCCTTACCCTTATATCATTATCAGTCTCCATTTTTTGAGGCAATTATAGAAAAAAGAAACCAGTGTAAGAGCAATAGTCTCCACTCCCCCCAAAATATAAAACAAATAAAAGACAAAAAATAAAGATGTCACTGAAGGTCCTGTGTTTGATTATAAAAAGATCATCTCTAGTCAAATATCTAGTTTTAAATTAAGAAACTGAAAAAAAAAAAAAAGAAAAGAAAAAAAAATAAATTAAGAAACTGAGATGGTAGGACATAAAACTTAACTTCCACCAAACAATTTTAACAAGTATTTTGAAATACAACTGGATAGAAATGAACCAAAGATTGCTAGTCAAAATGAGAGTATATTTAAAATCCAACAAAGTTAACAACTTTAGACAAGTAGCTATATGATTGGTGGGTACAGAAGGCTCTTGCTTTTGTCCCTAATGTAGAAAAAGAGAAGACATAAGACTGGATATTATCCTCGTCAAAGTTACTCCAAAGTAGCTTTTAAGGAACAGTTACATAAAATCATACTGAGCTTTCAGTTAAACAGATCATGTCATATCATGATAACATCATAGTTTTCTAAGCTACAAGTAGCAAAAACTTTCCTGACAGGTGTAAAGTAGAGCAAGCACTTTTATTATTCAGCAATTTACAACAGAACTCATTAAACAAATTGCCAGTGCTTCTAACCTTTTAAAATCTTTTAATCCAAACTTTTTCTTCTGATGAATTGTTCAAGAATGTTAAGCCCTACATTTTTTTTTTTCCTGAACTCCATATTGATTCGCAAAGAAACATGAGAACATCATGGATCCCCAAATGGCTCATAATATTCAAAAGTACTGAAACAGTATTGAACACCATAGTACAAAGGTGGTTATAAAAACTGAAAGGTGAAAGAAATAAAAGCAAATGAAAACAGATCAACACAAGCCAAGACAAGTGAATTCTGAAAACTAACAAAACCATTGCTTGAGAATATGTCATACCTTGGAGTCTTTTTTTTTTTTTTTTTTCGTCTTTTTGAGACAGGGTCTCGCTATGCAGTTCAGGCTGGCCTTGAGCTCACTGCTATAGCCCAGGCTGGTCTCGAACTCACACCCATCTTCCTGCCTCAGCCTCCCAGATGCTGGGATTACAGGGGTGCGCCACCACGCCTGGCTTTTTTTTAAATTTATTTATTAATTTTTATTTTATTTTATTATTTTTTTTTTCTTTTTGAGACAGGGTCTCACTGTGCAGTTCAGGCTGGCCTTGAGCTCACTTTTGTAGCCCAGGCTGGTCTCGAAATCGCACCGATCCTCCTGCCTCAGCCTCCCGAGTGCTGGGATTACAGGCGTGTGCCACCATGCCCAGCTGCTTGGAGTCTTTTCTAACACCAGTCAGTGCCTTGAGAATGACTTCACATAGGTCCAAATGCCCATAGAGACTGAAGGCACAGCATCAGAGCCTCACACCTCCTACTGGCAAGTAGTAGGACAAAAAGTGAAGTCCTCTGTGTCAGAAATGGTTCCAAATTGTGAGAGTTCTTATACTACCTAAATGGTCCTGCTGAGAGACCTAGGATAGTACTAGTGGTGGAAAGAGTGAGTCTCTGAGAGGGCATCTTCTAGTGGAAAGTCAGGGAAGACCTGAAATAACCATTTGCTTTTACCAAAATTATTTCTGTCAATCAATGCTATGAATGGGAATGAGGGCAGATGTCTGGATGCAAAGGTTACCCCATCAACTGCTGGAGAGTACCTAGCATGCTGACCGTGGCAGACACTCCTTTTTCCCAAGAGTCTGATGGGGTGAATGCCTCTGAGGGGAAGGGCCTTACCTCCTACTTAGCTTGCCAATTCCATTCCTGGCCATTGGGGTTCATATGGTTAGGTCTGTTTACTCACCAGTGACCAAATAAAAGGACATTATAATTGGCAATTCTGAGCTGGATCCAAGGACATGAGGTGTGTCGTGTGCCTCAAGTCACCACACTGTCATACACAGGTGGGTAATAACTCTTTATAGTAAAGGGGAAATGCAAGCGGGAACGCAGAATAAAAAATGTGGCACTCCACAGTCTCTTTGTCTCATGCAGTTTATTATCCTCTTTCATGTGGAAAGAGACCTGTGCACTAGGCCCTCTGAGGCCCACATCTGCAGGTTCATCACTTTATCTGGGCCAAGGTGAGTAAGGGCTGCTTGGTAGAAGGAAGTCTGAAAAACTTGCTGACCTCTAAATGAAAACAAAATGCATCTTTTAAAGTTATATTTTGAACTGTCATTTAAACTATCACATTCTATGGAGATAGTTCTAAGAACAAAGCTACCGGAAAGCCCGTTTTATTTGTTCATTATACATTTATTTGTTTGTTTATTTATGCATTTAATTATTTATTTTGGAGACAATACCTTGCTCTACAGCCTCACTTGCATTGAACTCTGTAGCCCTGGCTGGCCTAGAACTTCCTGAGAACCACTTGCCTCAATCTTTTTGCAGGACTGTGCTGAACACAAAGGAAGCCTTCACTTTAAGCTTCACTCTCAGCCTTTTATTATTTTTTTTTAGTATAATTTAAGACGACATCTCACTGAGTTTCCCCGTGGGATGTGAATCTACAGTCTGTGGGCTGACGCTGGCCAAAGGAGCACTAGAACTGGAGTGTGACAAGGCAGGAACTTGGAACCACAGCTTCCGTTCTTACAGAATGCATACTTGGAGCTTAGAGCAGATTCTTCAAGACCTATCAGCAGAATTAAAACAAGTTTACTTCAACTAAGGCAACATGTGTCACCAAACAAGCCCTCCCTTTCCCCTGGTAAAAACTCTTATACAAATATTACAAAGTCTTCTTTTTTGTATCTTTGATCTCAAGTCCCTGAATTACAAATCAATAACTGCAGAGGCCTTGACTCACTGCTCACTTTCTGAGATTTGGAATGAACCCCTTTGGGTCCTTTAGGTAGCTGAAGTAAGTCTCCTTTTTGAGTAATCTTTTTTTCCTGCCTGCAAGCATGACCACACACCGTGACAAGAGCTGACCAACGTGAACACAAACTCATAGTCCAGACACAGAAGTAGCTCAGCAGCACTGTGCAATATAAAATCAAAAAATAAAACCTGCAGCTATGAAGCAGTGCAGAGGACCAGCCTGAAAAGTAACCTGACTGCACATCTCTATTTCTCCCTTGTAAGAAGGTATAGTTGACCAGAGAATCTCCTGGCGAGTCTCTAGCCATGGAAGAGTTAGTTGCTTTTTTTGCTTGTTTGTTTGTTTTAATCCAGAGCACTTTTCTCTATTCCATTGCTACATGAGAGGAGCCAACATTTATGTATGTATTTATGTATCTATTTATTATTTATTTATTTATATTTCAGGGAAGCATCTATAGGGTGTGTAGCATCTCACTACTAGATCTGACTCATTTCGGTCTACCTGTTTACAGCCTCTCAAGAGCTGGGATTACAGGTGCGTGCCCCTACTTCCAGTCTCAATTGCTGTCTCAGTGCCCCCCAGGGGCGGGGCCAGCTCAGCAGGCCCTGGGATCAAAGCCCTGGATCCTGAGCCAGCTTGCTTGGGCTTAAATCTGCCCAGCTATTTGGCCAGCCCTCAGCATTTCTTTGCAAACCTTTTATCTTCCGCTTTAGGCTTTTCAATTGTGCTACCACCATGGGTCAACTTTTCTCTAAAGAAGAAAAATGCTTTCAGCAGCACATTCATTCCCTTTTAAGGGTATCTGCTGTGAAGTTTCAGGCTACAGCTTATTGAATAGTTAATTGTGACTAACACTGTCCCTAATGAACATTGTGGGGTAGTTTGGATGCAGAGGACAGGGAACTACCTTGGTACAATTAGAAACAATGACCCATCTCAGTAAACTGTGCTCATCTTGCTGTGACTCACCTTGCAGGTTCATTATTCCCACCATACAAACAAGAGAGGCTCCAAAGGAAAACCACTTTTACTTTCCCCTGCCTTCTTGCCCCCCTCAGGAGCTTCCATTACCCTACCATCTTGCATTCAGAAATTTAGACACTGCAGAAGTAACCCAGACTTGCCAAAAAGTCTCATAAAGCTCAAGTTCT
Organism: Myocastor coypus; assembly: GCA_004027025.1. Lineage (NCBI taxonomy): Eukaryota > Metazoa > Chordata > Mammalia > Rodentia > Myocastoridae > Myocastor > Myocastor coypus. The sequence goes on along the minus strand of PVJA010020511.1, from coordinate 4,075 downwards.
GCTACATGACTGCAGTCCCAGCAATGTTACAACCATGTCAGAAAGGATCACCTTAAATAAAGCTGTATACATTATAAGGATGATACTCATATCAAACTAAAGCAGAAATATTCAAAACATAAAAATATATCACCGAGCTAACCAGCACCATTCTAAATTTGATGTAGATAGAAATCCCATCTGCATAAAAGGAACAAAGGACACAGTTCTGCCACCCTGATACCAAGTCAGTATAGCCCCTTTATGATATGTCTCAAAATTGAAAAGAGCTGCCACCAGTAGCACAGAAATTATGTCAGACAACACAGGCCAAAAGGACATTATACAGCCTTAGGTCACCATGTTCTCCCCAAAGAAACTTATTAATAATTTTGTAAGGCATTGTGGATTCCATGGCTCGTTATACCACCTGCCACTGCTCTCTTTGAGTTCAACAATTCACTCTTGTGAGCATATTAAATTATAACCCAGCTTGCAGTTCCCCTGAAGTCTAATTTGAAACTAAACAAGTAAATTCATGTTTTAGTTTCTTTATGATCAGGGATTCACCTGGGAAGTCCTATGTCTGTGTAAGGCAGGTCCCATCATTTGATAATATTAGAGTTTAGTTCTATCTGAAATTAAAATTTGCCTTTTAATTACCATAGCAGCTCACTTTCATGACATTCTGTTCTTGCTGGATCCTTGCCACACCTCTTCTTGGCCATTTACTGTTTCCTACTAATAAATCCTCCTGGCACATAGCTATTGCCTTCTTGCATTTATTATTAGTATTGATAATTATATTTTACAAACATACACACGAGCTCAGATGGATTGCTCATTACTCCTCCGACCCATGTTATGATCTGCACTTCCTATTTGCATATTCTAATTCTTGTTAATAAAGAACCTAAGTGAACTGAATATAATTCCGTTCATTATCATTACAGACCTTCTAAGTACTTAATATTACTTTTCCTATGTCACCTCATTTGTTTTTTTTACAATTGTATTTAGTACTAAATATGATACACATTATGATACTCAGAACATTAGCCAAAGCATGGCTTCCCACCAATCTCAGTTAAGAATGGGTAAGAAATTATATTCTTGAAAATATTACCTCAGGAGCTGAAAAAATATCAGACAAAAACATGGAGAATGGAGAAGAGAATAAGGAAAAAATAAGAATCAAGATATATTATTTTCAGGTATAAATTTTCTATCATGAATGTTATCTTTAGGCATATCTAAAGAATTACAATTAAATTAATTAAATATGTTTTCTGGACATCCTAAGTGCTATTACTGTGGCTAATGCATTGACTGCTACAGCAGTGACTACCGTGTTTCCTTTAAATTATCCAAATTGAATCCTCAAGCTATAAAAATCCTATTCCCAAAATGTTGACTCAGAATTACTGACCCAGACCAATACTGATAAATAAATAATTTAAAGAGTTGGAACCCTTGAGGCAGCTGTCAGCTGGCTCACTAAGCAACAAGGTCTGCAGACAGGTAGTTGACTTAATTGTGTCACTAAACATTACTGGGTTACTGTTGCACCTACTCTTTCTTTCTTTCTTTTTATTAGTATTGAATCGTGGGAAGAGGTCTGTTGTTTTTTCCATGTCTTTCATATACATGTGGACAGATGTATTATTAATCTCCAGGCCTGACTTGGCCCAATTGATAAATATCAAATGGAGGCTCATAACACACGTTGTGATCATAGCAGCAATACTGCCTACTGGCTCAATCTTAAACACTGGTTCTGTAATATCAAATTTGCATTTGATTTCACATAGTTGTTAGAATAAATGTTTACTTCTGCTCTTTGTCAAACTCTGAAGAACAGTCTCTATGCTGTTCTAATGTAGCTTTTTGCAGAAACCAGGATGACCTTTCTGCATCAAGCTCGGTTCCCCTGCACCATGTACTCTTTCCTGCTTGCCAAATGCAGATTACAAAACAAAACAGCAGGGTTTGTGGGCATAACCTGACTAAAGGAGTGATTGAATTTTAATATGGTAAGGAAGGTAACTTAAGACAACTGTTCCTATTTTCTCACAATGTCTACTTAGAGCTTAGAGATGGGTATCTGTGAACAAAATAAAAGCAACTTGTTTTAAGACATATTTGCTTTGGCCATTATGTCCTCTCTGCCCAATAAGACTACTTAAGCTAAGTAATGTTTCACATAACAAACTGTATTATTCCAGTCCTTTCCCTTCATAAAAGCTCCTACACTATGTGTTACACAGACTTCTTTTCTATGTCAAAGTTTTCATGTTCTTGAATTACAAATAAATAACCACTGAGATTTCAGCTCAGTGCACTTTTTCAAGGATTTTGCAATGTTTTTGTTTTGTTTTGTTTTGTTTTTTGAGTCTTCTTAGTGTCTGGACTAAATCTTATCTTTGAGTTACCTTTTTCATCCTGTACACGGCCACAGTCAGAACTGTGACAGAAATCCATCTTCCTTAGTCTTCAAAGTGCTAGGATTACAGGTATGTGTTATGGCAAATAAGCAGGCGTGTTGAATATCCAAAAATGGATATTTTACTATTGTTTTTCTTTTGTGTTTAGCCTCCCAAGATATTACCTAGAAAGAAGAAAGATGAAAAAATATTCAACGAGGAAGAGAAAATAACAATAGAGGAAGAAAACATGGAACATAGAGAGCCATGTCCTCCTATGTTTGACTGTTGACTTGGATGTAAGAAAGAGTGATTTGAAAATACAGGAGAGGCGGTGAAGTTATACAGCAGAGCTACCAGAGCAGTTATGATTAAACTTAGGAAATTCTATGTTGGAATACCACATGTTTGATACATTATGTCTACTTGAAAATTTTAGAAGCAGCTTAAGCAGCAGTTCTACTTATGGGGTTTTCAGAATATGTCCCAATGTGGCTGTTTATGCTTCACGATGGAGTGATAAGAGCCAAAAACTTACTGGCTTCAGGGAGCAAGGAACAAAGGACTAAGCCTAAGAAAACTGGTCCTGTAGTTCAGGCAAGCTGGAAACAAGGCGACGGATTCCTGGAGGCAGCTCTCTGTCTGTTCTGTGTTCCTTTACCCAGGAAGTTACCAAGTAGTGATATGTAAACTGAATGCCAGAAGAAGGTGTAAATAATGCATTGCCCTAAATTAGTTACGCACATTCTTTTGTCTGTTTTTAGCCCTCAATAAATTTGAGAAGTTTTGGTGGCTCAGTGTTTACTTTTTAGAGAGACTAAGCTCAGTCTACAGACCTCTGAAGCTGTATTAATTAAGTCTCCCCATCATTTTTTTTTTGCTCCAACTTATAACATACAGCAACATGATGTTGTAATGGTTGATTCACTGCATCAATTTGCAAACTGTAGAATTTTAACTAAGTGACTCATCTGGAGATTAGGAAACCATGGTTTCCTAGCGACCATGTTTATAAACATCCTGAGTCTGTGAAAGACAAGGGCAAGGAGATGGTGTGAGTGCTACATCCACACCAGAGCTGGCAGCCTGCTTACAATACATGGGAGGAAAACAGGCTTGTTTCCTCCTTTTGCTGTTGCTGCTTTTTGTCTTCTGCCATCATGAGCAGGTGCTCCTCAGCAATATCATTCTGCCTCATAGATAGCTAATTAAGGACTGAAACCACCATAAATGGTGAGCTAAATAAATCCTTTCTTGGTGAATTTTGAATATATGGTCTTTTGTCTCAGCAAAGAGAGAAAAGTAATATAAACAGAATAATATTTTGCTCTAGGATGGAGAAGAAAGAAAAGATTAATACAAGAGTGATACTATAGAAACAAGGCCCTAGTTTGAATAAATAAACATCTATATGTATGTTCTAATGGAGCATTAAGAAAATTATGTTGATGCCAAGGGAAATATTTGAAAAATGAGGGGGCTTTGAGTTGAAAATCTTGCAAGAAGAAGCACCTAATAGAACATAGTTGAATGTGAATCAATGCTCAGGGATTTAAGAACATTTGGGGTCATGACAAGAAAGAGAGAATGACCTGCAAAGAATAATGCAGAGTAAGACAAACAATCTGGGTCGAAAGACAAATAATCTCTATGTTATGAGAGAGAGAGAGAGA
>PVJA010020510.1:8890-36955 GCA_004027025.1 Myocastor coypus | reverse complement strand
GAAGAGAAGAGAAGAGAAGAGAAGAGAAGAGAAGAGAAGAGAAGAGAAGAGAAGAGAAGAGAAGAGAAGAGCTCAATGTTAGGTGGAAGCTAAACTTCAGATTTAAACTGCTCTTATAAGACAAAACCATCTCTAAAATTTCTCATCCCAGAATTGGACCCTGTTGAAAGATTTTTGGATGAGAGTCACAGTATCACAAGAAATTCTCTGAAACATATGCCAGACAATAAAGCATTTGAAAAAGAAAGGCAACCTTAACCGGTTAAACCTACTGTCCAGAATCTTCTTTTCCATCTTGCTTTTGGAGTTTTAGTTTCTTTTCCTTAAATGTAGTTATTTTTCCCCACTTAGTTAAGCTTCCTCTCACAAATACTCATTTTCATTCACTTAATAAACATTATCCAGCTATACAATGCCTTATTCTAAATGCCAGAGCAAAGGGCAGTGAAAAGCAAAACAAAAATCATTGCTTCAAGAAGCAGTATATGAGAAGGGATGGTTCAACAACAAAAGAAAGAAAAACAGCAAGAGAATTTCAGGCAATGGTAAGTAGGTGGAATAAGATAAAGTGATGGGAAATAACAACAGGCTTCACAAAGGATGGTCAAGACAGGCATTTCTGAAATAGTGTCATTTGTGTTGACACTAAAGAAATGAGCAGTATCTGTCTAGCTTTGAGGAGATAGAGAGAAAGTTGTCCCAGGTAGAGGAAATGTGATGACCAAAAGCCTTGATGACACAGGAATGGAATGCATTTGAAGAAGAAAATAATCAGCTGGGTAGATACATAAAAATGTCATAGTGACGCACACTTCCTTCCTGATACTTATCACTTTTTAAGAATGAACCTCATAATTTAGTAGGAAAAATATCCCAGAATGCTTTTCACATACCAAACTGTTTGATTTCAGTATTTCATTTGGGACAACAATGGATGAATCCCCGGGGAAGTCTCTTTTGGAACAGGCAAATCCAGAGAGACAAAAAGCAAATTGGTGTTTTCCTGGAGCTAGAGCACAGGCTGAAAGAAGATGAGGATGACTGCTGATGTGGACTGTTTCTAGAGTGAAATACTTTTTTTCTAAAATTGCTTGTGGGAAGGGAATAAATGTATGTGAATGAATGGGATGGAGGGTGAATGATATCCCAATAAAGCTATTATAATAAGAGGAGGAAGGCTGGGGTGTAGTTCAAGTGTTGGGATTGCAGGCATATGCCACCACAACCAGCTGCACTCTTTTTAAAATATTGGTACAGGTACATAATTAGATTTACATAATGATCACATTCATCTTAGGACATTTGTATCTGTACATAGCATTTTTTTTTTTTTTTTTTTTATTTTTTAAAAAAAAAAAAAAAAAAAAAAAAAAAAAAAAAAAAAAAAAAAAAAAAAAAAAAAAAAAAAAAAAAAAAAAAAAAAAAAAAAAAAAAAAAAAAAAAAAAAAAAAAAAAAAAAAAAAAAAAGCATCAGAAATGATACAAAATTTCATTGAGTAAAGTAATATGAAATCAATAATAGTTGTTGTATTGCATGACGTTATCTTCAAATTAGTTTAGGATACCAGATATTAAACTGCAGAATTGGTTAACAAAACAAAACAAAACAAAAAGTAATAGGAAATTAAACAGAAAAAGATCAAAAGAAAAAAAATTTAAGCATTAACTGCTCCTTTCAAAAGACCAGCAAAAACTGACAGTACAATTATCCAAACTCTGTCATATATACATAAATATAACCTTTTGCTACATTTCTTTTGTCCTTTTCCTCATCCTAGTTTTTCCTACTCATTGAACAAATTCTTTCCCTTTTACAGTATCTATTGTACCTTCCAGATTTTATTTACTTTTTCACATTCTCCCACTAGTGAGACAATATGATATTTGGACATGTAAGTCTGATTTATTTCACTCACCAATGCAGTTTTTAGTTGCATGAACTTATACCTATAAAATCCTTGATTTATCTTTTCTATAGTTGAGCAGTCCTCCATTGTGTAAAAGTACCACATCTTTTTAATCCATTCTTCAGTTGATGGACATCTGGGTTGTTTTCAAGACTTAACTATGACAAATCGCACTTTTATAAACATACAAACCTCATACTCTGTGGTATGAGGTTTTCAGTTCTTTTGGAAAAATACTCAGCAGGAGAATAACTAGTCTGAAAAGGACCTCCAATCCTAGCTTTTTGAGGAATCTTCATGTTGATTTCCATAATTCTTGCACCAGTCTGCGCTCCCACCAACAATGGAGAAAGGTTCCTTTTTCCCCACAGCCCCTCCAGCATTTGTTATTGGTTGACTTCTTCATGTTAGCCATTCTTTCTGGCATAATCTGGAATTTCACTATTGTTTTAACTTGCATCTCTTGAATGATCAATGATGCTGAGCATTTCTTCATATATTTCTTTGCTGTTTGTATTTCTTCATTTGTGAAGTGTATGTTCCCCTCGGATGCCCTTTTTGGGATTGGGTCTTTGAATTTTGGAGGCCTGATATTTTAAAAAATTCTTTATATGTTCTAGATACGAGACCTTTGTACTTTTTTTATTGTATGGGGGACTGAAATTGCTTATGCTGCTGGGCTATATACCCTACCCAAGAGTTCTTAATCTGAAGAACAGTCAGTTATAATTTTTCCCACTTTGTGGGTTTTCTTTTTACTCTGTTGCTGATTTCTTTTGATGTACAGAAATTTTTCAAAAAGATAAGATCCTAATTGTCAGTTCTTTGAATTATTTCCCAGTAAGTCTGGTTTTTGTTCATGAGCTTTCTACCTACCCCTATATCCTTAAGATTTCTACCTACTTTGTCCTTCAGAAGATTTAATGTTTCAGTTTTAATATTTAAGTCTTTGATACATTTTGACTGTGGGTTTGTGCAGGGTGATAGGCATGGGTCTATTTTTAGCCTTTGGCATGTACATAGTATATATTGAAGCTTCTTTTTCCTTAAACCTTTCCCTCATTTACACAATCTTTATCTCCATTTCCCTTTTATTTTCTTTCTTTTTTTTTTTTTTTTTACTTTTGCTTTCTTTCCTTTCCTCCTTCTTCTCCTTTATTTCTCTTCCTATTTCAACAGTTTCCTACTATCCATAGTGGAAATAGTGAATATGCACTTGAATGATCTTAGGAGGATACATTTTATTAAAAACTCAGAGTAATCTATTGCTTATACCGTATCCCAGGCAAAAAGGGAGGCTATAAATTTTGAGTTATAGAATACAGAATTAAGAAATTTCCTATTCAGACACAGTTTTGCTACAATGATCAGGGAAGACATGGAGAGAGGCCAAACAGGGGAGGAAGAGAAAAAGGGAAGGAAGGAAGGAAGGAAGGAAGGAAGGAAGGAAGGAAGGAGAGAGGGAGGGAGGGAGGGAGGAAGAAAGTGGAAAAGAAGAGAATGAAAAGGGAGGTAGGGAGAGAGAGACTGAGAATACTCTTTCTCCACTTCTGCAAGGAGATAATGGTATTCCTAAGGTATAGTTCAAATTAGGCTTGGTAGAGCAGGAAGGACTACTCAAATCTGCTTGCTTTCTCTTACATGTGACATTATTGGAGAGGGTTTGGTCTTACAGGGGTAAGCATCAAGTGTGATGAAGCAAATGAAATGAATGAGCAAACCATCCCTCACCTAAACACTGGAAAACAACGTCAGTCCTCTTTGCCCTCTTCCTCAACATAGCTGCCACGCAAGTGATTCATGGTGAACCACCCGCTCAGTACAGTCACTCCTGGAGAACAGCAAGGCTTGCTTACACATAATTACTCATAACTGAGTAGGAGGAAATCCTTGTCTTGGATCATGGGAAATAATGGAATTCTAACTGAGGGTGCTTTGGCAAAGTAGAAGTACTTTTCCTTGGACCTTTGAAATCCTTAATGAGTTGAATCACGTGGAGTAACAAAATAAATAAGCATGGGAAACATCAGCTGGGCTTGGGCCAAAGTCTGGCCTGCTTAAGCTTGGGCTTCCCCATCACTGCTTAAACATGATAGAGTTTTTTATCGGCCAAGCCTGTGGTTTTATTTCATTTTTTTTTTTTCTTTTTCTTAAATCAGATTTCAAAGGCCAGGCACTAGCTGATGGTAATTAGTAGGCATCAGTGGAAGTTTATTCTTGCTGCTCTTTCCAGGCATGCATAATTTTTGTGAAGAGAAAGGAAAATCCAATTACCCCCAAATCCATCCAGTGTGGCTCATCTGCTCCTGTGTCAGGTCATTAGAAATGATTCTCCACAACTGAAAGGAACAGCATCTTGTAACCTTGTTTATAATATTAAGGGGAGGGGGGACAATCTCTGTGGCCATTTACAGCTTTCTCTACAAAAACTTGTCCAAAAATGTTGATCCTGTAACACACATGGTATAGAGAATTATTCATGCCATGAGGAACTCATTAGAAACTTTATTTCTAAGGCCCTTCTTCTATTTTAAGACTCTGTTAAAAATGCTCAACTTGAAAATTTCCTGGAAAGCTTTACACCACATCAGCCTAAAACATCCGATACACTATTGGAGGACTTCAATTCCTCAAATCAGAAAAGACAGGAATTTTGAATCAAAGTGGAGATGGAAACAGATATATAAAGTAATACAAGGAAGGAGATCAAGAGATAGGAGTAGGAGCCGGGCGTGGTGGCTCACGCCTGTAATCCCAGCACTCGGGAGGCTGAGGCAGGAGGATTGGTGCGAGTTCGAGACCAGCCTGGGCTACAAAAGTGAGCTCAAGGCCAGCCTCAACTGCATAGCGAGACCCTGTCTCAAAAAGACAAAAAAAAAAAAAAAAAAAAAAAAAAAAAAAGAAAAAGAAAAAAAAAAAAAAAAAAAAAAAAAAAAAAAAAAAAAAAGAGATAGGAGTAGGGAGAGAAGGGGCGAGAACCAAGTGTAAAATAGAATCAAGATGTACTGTGTCCTTGTAGCAGTACTCCACAAGGAATATAGTCATTGTGGGCTATAATCACGCAACAATAAAAATCAAAATTTAAAAACAAATAGTATGCAATAAATTGAAAACATTCTTTATGAATTAAGGGCAAGATTTCTTATAGAGAGTCCCATAGCATAAAAGGCCATAGTTGACCCAAACCTTAAAGGATAAATAATAGTTTACCTTGAGCATTTGGACTTCATTGACTTTAGACTAGTCAGTTTTATGACATACAGGACAGACCATCAAAAATACTTGTTGAATGAAAGACTTCAAAACACATTCAACTATGTTTCTTGGCTTTATTTGGATGCATGATTTCTTCCTGAAAGCTTACAAAGAAGTTGGTGTGGCTGTCACTGTTGTGCAAGACAGATATGGGCCCAAAGGAAGTTGATTCAGCAAGTGGAAACTGGGACACCACACCTGTTCGGCTGACTGTGAGGCTTGTGTCCTTTCTAGTTTGCCTTCCAACCTCCCTGATCATTCTTTTAAATTTCCTGACTGCTCTGGTCTCAGGTGGGCTCAGAACAAATACTCAATAAGTATGTATTGATACAGACAGACAGACATATAACTTTGATGCGAATATTTTAATACAGATATTTCGAACACTCTAGCAGCTCCTAAACTGGGCCTTTGTCATCTTTAACTTGTCCCCTTCCCATTATCCTATCTTTATTCTTCTTAAAGCAGATATAAGCTGCTTGCTTATATGAAAACAAAAGCAAATGAAGTTCTGGTCACCGGTAGTGCCCATGTTGAAGAATCTCATTCCTGAGCTATATAGTCAGAAAAGTATTAGAAGGGCAAAATGGAGATGCGCCCAATCGTATAGAATTTTTCAGGTCACTTAGTTCTTAGATGACTGAAACTAACTCTTCTCCAAGTGTCCTCTCCAGCCCTAGAGCATTATGTGAGACCCTTGAGTTTCTCACTTGCTATTTTCATAAGTTTAAGGCTAGAGCAAGATTCCTAATATCTGCAAGTGCCCTAATATACCTGATAGAATTACTTGTAGAAGGAACAGAAAATCTTTTACTCACTTTAGTTTTTACTGAGTCTTTATACATGAGCATATGCCAGGAAGTCTATAGGTAAGTAATGGGGTAGCAATTAGAAAAAGGTTTTCCTTCAAGTTCTTGCTTTATTTTAAAAGAGATTCCTAGAACACTCCATGGACTCTGCCCTTGGTGTGGTAGAAGGACGTTCTTTGCTGGCCTGGTGTATTTCACATAATGTGGGTTCAAATGTTTTCCAAGAATCTCAGGGAAGGGTAAGCTGCACAGTATTTTACTGCAAGGGTTGGGAGAAAGACGTAGTGTGGTTAAATGTGAGTGTTCATTGTCAGCAGGCTGAGTCATGATGTTCAGAAGGTGACTTCAGAAACCAAAGAGCAGGGATCAAGCTCTTGGACTTTGAATATTAGCACAGATGGGACAAATACCAGCATATAAGCTCATTTTTCTGAACTCGTTTTTCACCTGTGAGAAAGCAAAATTAATTCCTATTTTTTCTACTTGTAGTGATGGTAAATATTGATTATTACTTATTGAGAGTTGGATGAAGGATGAATGAATGAAGGCAGTTAGCCCTTACAGAATACCTCTGAACAAAGGCAAGTCAGCTGAGCCTGGGTTTAGTGTCTGCTGCTAGAGATGTGGTGGTAAACAGATGTGCTCTTATCCTCAAGGGCTTACTTGGTAATTTAGGAGACAGACACTAAACAATTGCATCTTTAATTATGCAATTAAAACTGTGATAAATACCACAAAAGAGAATAATGCATTAGAAAAGATTAAGAGTTATTCTAGTCTATCAGAAAGTTCTTGTATTTTAGGGTACAGAAAAGTATACAGAAAACCTGTCTTTTTCAAGCTGAACTGTGACAGATGAAAGGTAAAGTATGAAGTGTTAAAGAACAAGGGAATGCTTTTTCTAGGAAGCAAAGCGCTGTATATAAAAGTTTGTGAGAGGTAGACTTTTAGAGACAGAGACAGTGGACAGAGAGACAGGAAGGAAAGGGAGACAGGTAACAGGAAGAAACAGAATCAAAATATGACTTATGCTTATGCCAACATAGCAACGCTAATTTCAATATTCAATATTCTCAGTATTAGTAACATCTACCAGTTAATGACTTAATAATGCATGAATACATGAGTAAATAAATGGATGAATGAATAAATGATAAAAACTGTGAGGCAAGAAACACATGCCACAAAAAAAAGCAGAATGGAAAGCAGGTCTTTAGGACTAAAGCAAAGAAATGAAGGATAGGAGGAGTGGCATGAGAAAAATCTGAGGAACAGGTGGAACCAGCTCCTTCAGACCTTGTAGGACAAGCTAAGGAGTTCACATGTTTATCTTTTTAAAAAAATAGGAAGACTTTAAAAGAATGGGTGACCAGATTTTTAAAAATCATATTGAATGCAGGGTGGAAAAACATGAATTGATAATGTAGAAAATTGATAATGTACAAGATTACAAGAAGGAACACCGGGAAAGATATTCTGAAGGCAGTCTCTTACTGTAGTGGGAATCCAGGTGGGCTGCACTGGTGCCCTCCTGAATAGACCTTGAGCTTGATGGTCTCCTCTACACATCCCATCACACTTAATTTCCCTGTGTTTTATGCTCTCCAGGTCTCTGACAGAGGGAAAATAATAGGTGACAACTGTGACTATTTATTGTTATAATGTTGATGGCAGAAACAAAAGCCCTACATAGTAAGAAGTTCTCAGCCAACATGGCTCCAGGTTGGTTACTTTGCTGGTTTATCCCTTGGAGACATTAATTTTTTTTCTTTCTACTCAACTACCCTCACCATCTGGAAAGTTCTTGCTCTCTCCTTCTCTGGATATAATTATGAATTGCTGCCTGATGCCTTCATAACCGACAGTCATGAGCTGGAATCAGCACTTCTGATCACGATCACACTTTGTCAGTCAGGGAGAGGGAGGGTTTTTATCTCTCAGATATGTCTCCCTGAGAGATCAGAGTCCTTAAAAAGAAAGAAGAAAAAAGAAAGAAAAGAAAAAGTATACCCTTCTTGAAGCCCCCCCCGCCCCAAGCCAACTTTATTCATGCTCCCTAAGTCATTCACAAGAGAAAAGAATTCCTGTTCCTTTCAATTTCCTAACTCCATTGCCTTAAACCTGCTAAGATTCTTAACCTGGGCCTCGAATTGAAAGTAGACTTTCCTGAAACTCTGTTGGCTTTGGTGAATGCCTGTATAAAATTAAGAACTGTTGTTAAGGAGAAAGGAAAAATCATTGTTTGATGGTTGAGATTTCTACAATGTCTGCTTTGCACATAAAAATAAAGGATAAACCTTGAAACAACTGAGGAAATGAATAATACTCAACATGTTTTCCTCCGACGTACATGCATGGTGCCTCTGACCTTGGCCCTCCTCATGACCTACTGAATCAGAATGCCTGGCCTGGCCCAGGCCTTTGTGTTTCAATAAGTGGAGCAGGTAAATTGTGACCCACTACACAGTTGTAGGAGCCTTGACCAGTGACTAAGGGTCCATGCTAAAAGGCTGAACGATGCCACGCCAGGAAATGAGAACACAAGGCAGGCGTAGGGAAACTTGACTGGCCAATCAAAACACAGGCTTGTGTCATGCTATAAAGATAGACATTTTACAAGAAAGCAATTTGCTATCCTCCGAATCACACTGCCTTTCTTATCTACCTATAGATACTATTATGTTCACCAGAGGAAGATAAATGAGGTAAAGACAAAATACCCTGGAAATCTATGAGGGAGACAAAATACGTAATTCACTAGAATCATTGCCCAGGCATGGGAGAGTTCGAGTAAGTTTAGAATTTGGAAAATAGTCATTTTGGGGTTATAAATAAGGAAATGAAACATGGAATGGCTGGACGACACACTTCATAACAGATCCTGAATAACAATTACGGTTTCTCTCTCTGGATATTCTCAGAAAGCTGATCAAAGAACACTTGATACGGCTGCAAGTAAGTCTGTATGGAGCGCTACATTCCTATGGGCGAACATTTTGTGAATTTGGAGTGTCAGGGAGGAGCTCAAAGTTTGCTTTTTAAAAAAATGTGGGTGAGAACAAGGGAAAGCCAAACACCTGCTATAGACATTGCTCACGGGAGCACAGGGACCTGGCTCCAGCAAGTTGAAGTGATTTATGTAAGAAAAGTGTTGGGCATAGCAGCACCCAGTTCACAGAGGCCAACCTAGGAATTCTATGTAGCAAAGGAAATCTAAGGATTTCTGCTGCCTCAGAATATCCCAACACCACCAGCCATTGAATCCAACCATGAGAGACATGTTTCTGAACAGAAGGAAAGGAAAATAAGAATCAGGGGGGATTAGGCAAAGAAGTGCTAACAAATATAAGGTAAAAGAGGAAAACTAACCAGGGTTCAAACAGCAAGAACATTCCCCCAAACAAGGAGAACTTTGGCTAACCTCAACATTCCTCAAAATATACTATACAAAATTAACCTACATACTACTTTGAAGGCTTGTTTTTTTATTTTTGTTCATTTGTTTTGTTTCTTAAAGAAAGGTTCCTAAATTACAGCGTGCAGCAGGGTCACCAGAGAGTTGGCTTTCTGATTCCCTGAATCTGTGAGTGGCTTGTGATTGGGGACCCTCCCATGGAAAAATATGTAAGGATTATATGTGAACCTTGTTGATATTCAGCGTTGCTTTGTTTTTTCCAGCTTTGCTGATATTCTAGTTCAGAAACAGATGGACAGACAAGCAGACACACACACACACACACACACACACACACACACAGAATGAGAGATTGAGAGCGAGAGTGAGAGAGCAAGAGAGTGAGAGAGTGAGAGAGCATGAGAGAGAGAGAGAGAGAGAGAGAGAGAGAGAGAGAGAGAGAGAGAGAGAACCTAGAAACCTAGAAATTGCTCCATAGTCCAGGAATCCTGTGACTGCCAATGGCTGAAGACAGCTATAACAACACTAGTTTAGGCACCTCTCGTGCTGAACTCCCAAGAGACCAAGACCAAAAGAAGGGCAGAAAGGGAAGGCTTTCTTTCTTTTCTTCTTCCTTCCTTCCTTCCTTCCTTCCTTCCTTCCTTCCTTCCTTCCTTCCTTCCTTCTCTTACCCAATGGAAGAATGAAAACATTTTGCAGTTCTAGCAGAAAGGTAAGTATTATACTGGGAAGAAAATGAATAAAAAAAACAAGCTATAGCTGAAAATTAGATTGCTAACAGTTTTAGATGATGTTACAACTCTAACAGAAAAGAATCCACCCTGGAAATAAAATTGTCTAGTAGTATAAAAGAGTTGAAGAAAATCATGAGACATAAATTTATTATAATTTTAGGAAGGATGATTAGTTTTATCAAAGAAAGCTGAAGCTTAACTGAAAAAATGATGTGACTAAGATATGAGATTGTAATCACTTTAAAAATGTGACTGTCATAGCTGGGCACGGTGGCACTTACCAGTAATCCTGGCACTTGGGAGGCTGAAGTAGGAGGTTCATTGCAAGTTCAAGGACAACTTGGGCTACATAGTAAGTTTGAAGATTGCCTAAACTACATAGCAATACCCTGTCTCAAAACTTTTAAAAAGATGTAATTCTGCAATCTTCCATTTCAAAGTAAGCCGTAAGAGTCTAAGAACTTTACATATGAAGATTAGCATGGAGGAGTGGTCAGTTAATATGTGCATATACTGAAAAATAAAATTCACTTTATTCCCAGTATATAAAAAGAAAAGATCAATTTAGAAATTTTGAAAATTTAATATATATTCTAAACTACTCAGCTTCTTACTGTACAAAGGCAGTGCATATCAACAATTTACTGTATTTTATTTTTTATCTTTTTTTTTTTTTAGAGATAGGGTCTCGCTATGCAGTTCAGGCTGGCCTTGAGCTCACTTTGGTAGCCCAGGCTGGTCTTGAACTCTCATCGATCATCCTGCCTCAGCCTCTCGAGTGCTGGGATTACAGGTGTGCGCCACCATGCCCGGCTATGTATTTTATTTTTTAAACGTTACTTTTATATAACTGATGATTTGTTTAAACTTTGTACAGTGCTTCTTTACTAATTATGATAACTTGAAAGTTTTTCTATCTTCACAACTAATTATTAGTATGCTTACTGTCTATATACAGATTCATAGAGTGGATATATGTACAATGAGTTATTTAAATTTCTTTTATTGCAAAACACTGTCTCCTTTCTTGTTCTTTTCTAAACAGTACTACAATAAGGAACTTTGCATGCAAAACTGCCTCTTTTAAAAATGACTTTCCTTGAATAGAATTTCAGATTTAGAATTACTAGTATCAGACTTGGAAATTTAAAAGACTCTTTCTCCATATTGGCAGAATATTTGCTAAAGATTTTAAAAATTTTATAGTGTCCAGCAAGACACTACCTACAGTATTAAGTGTCCTAAATTCTTTTTATTGCTGACAACCTGAGAAGTAAACTGTATATCCTGTTCTTGTTATAGCTTGTATTTTGTTGTTTACCCATGTAAAGAAAATTTTCTCCTGTTTGGCAAAGAAATATATTTTCAATTTTGCTAATTTTCAACACAGATGTTTACATTTCTTCATGCAAAATATGAGTATAAATTAAGAAGAATTAATAGCATTTTAAAAAGCCTGAAAATATAAAACATATATTTAGTTGATAGAAGAGAAACAAATGTTATAACGAAATTATTTAAGTCAGATTTTCACCTTTTGAGTTCAGACAACTGTATGACAAAAACTACTAATTTCAAAGAAAAATAATCATCTATTTCACTGAAATTTGCCCAATATTAGATCACTAATACCATAGGCTTAAAGACCATCATTCTCTCTAAAAAAGTGTTTAACATCAAATGTCTTAAACTTCTTTTTATGTGATCAACAGGCTATTTGTTGGCCACTAGAACCAGCACTTCCGCTGGCTCATTGCTTAGTAAACACCAACTGGACACAAGCAAAGCTGGTGATCTTTGTAGGTTTTCAAGTTTCATTTGCCTGAGGAAAGAAAATTAATTGAGAAGAGTCCAGAAAGTTCATGTCACACCTGGCTATGAGCTGCATCTGGATACCTCTTTTCATGTTTTATCCATTTAAGGAAAGGCTTGGGCTTGGGGGAAGTTGATTGTCTGATCTATTGACAAAGGCCATAAATGTGTCCTCATCATTCTTATCTGTCAACGCCTTGACATTTCTATTGAACTGATGGTAGATCTGTCTTGAGAAAATGCAAGGTAAAATACTCTTTCTCTAAAGTTTAGAAACTTAAGATATCCTCAAAGTCAAATTTGTTATGATTTACTTCTTTTGTTATCCTACTTCAAGAATTTTGATGTTAGGGAAGCCAGACAGCTCAGCAGACTGAAGCACCTGCTTAGGCAGAGCACAGCAGCCAGGGTTCAATCCCTAGGGCATGCTGAGATGTTGATTGAAATTGTGTGTGGTGATACATGCCTATAGTTCCCAGCACTTGGGATACTGAAAGCAGAAGGATCACTATGAGTCTGATCTACATAGTGAGACCCTGTAGACTCTTCCCTATACTCATAAAAAAAAAAAAGAATTGTTATGTTATTGATGCTATCAATATGTGTTTAGGTTTGGTGTTTGTATACGTTCAGTAAGGTGTCATGTGGAACTGGGGAGATAGCTTGGCTGTCTAAGTACCTGCCTGGCAAGTACAAGAATCCAAGTTTGATCCTCAGTACCACATGCCATCCCAGCCCTGTGCCAGCCACCAAAACCAGGGGTGGTGGTACACACCTATAATCCCAGCACCGGGGAGTCTGAGATAGGAGGCTCACTATGAGTCTGAGCAGCATAGGGAGACCTTTTAGCTAATAAATAAATAATTAAAAAATTTTAAAAAGTTGTCACGTAATGTTCTACATGACATTGTCTGACTAATGTACATTAGAAAATTTCCTATAAAGTTCAGAACAAATAGTTCGTATATTTTTGAAATCTTTTTATTTGCAACAATTTTCTTATAGTCTTTTGCAGCAACTGTATAAAATTTCCCTTAGAAATGTGAAGGCTATAAATGAACATCAGGGTATCTATGTTTGGACAGAAGTGTTTGTGTGCAGCTATTATATATTTCTACCTCCTTTCCCTGGAAGTCAAGTAGTAGATATACGAAAAATTTAAAATATAAATTCTCTTAATATAAAATATAAAACATAAACTTTTCCTTTGGCCATCATTTCTTCCAGCTCTTCTGTTAAATATATTTCTGGTTCGCAGAAAATCTGACAATATTGATTTCCAAATAGGCTTTTAAAAAGCAGAAAAAAAAAAGTAGAGGTACATTTCCAGACACAATTTTGTTCCTCCAGACCTTTGGTGAGATCCAGAGGCAATTTTCTGTGCTCCCAACTTGGGGTATGACCGCTACCTAGCACATAGAAACTAGGGATCTTGACAGTTCTTCACTGCACGTGACAGTCCTACAACCACAGTGTATGTCACATGCAGCCCAACACTTAACAATATGGAGGACTCATGCAAAGACCAAGAACACAGGAAGAAAATTAGGGGGCAGTTGGTAACTTCCTTGCCACAGTTTAGAAAACAGTTCATTTGGATGGGAATAAAGACAGGAAAAATGGCAGCAAAACAAGGAATGTCTTGAAGTGCCAGGGAAAAGTGAATTCTCCCCATTCTTCCTCTGTGTGCTATGTTGGGGGTCTCAGGAAAGGAAGTTCTGGTTGTTTGTTTGGGACAGGTAAAACTGAGGACAGTTCTCAAGGCTCAGCACAGAGACAGCAAAACCATTTGGGTTCCCCAGACCTGGCGTGGAATAAGTGCAGAGTGTCACATCTGAAGAGATGGGTGAGACCAAGGGACAGCCCAGAGCCTTCCTGAAGAGGCAAGGATCATGGATCTGTTGAAATTATGGATAACTCAGCAGCTACATAGATCCCTCTACAATGTACCCAGATTACGGAGACAGCTCTTTAAAATTGACCCTGTCTCATGGAAGACAGGCTGAAAAATAAATTTAACTTCATTTTATTTTTTGGATAAGTGTATGCCTTGCTCTGTATGACATATGATCTGAAATTAAAATATGATGCAGGTAGGCTATTCCATATTGTCCAGGTAGGTTGTAAATATATAAACATATCTCAAAGCATCTAAAAGAAATTTTCTTCATCATTCCTACACAGCATTAGAATAGCTATATTCCAAGACTTGCCAGCATGATTTTGGTGTTTGACTTTCTTTCTTTCTTTCTTTCTTTCTTTCTTTCTTTCTTTCTTTTTTCTCATTTTAGGAAGGGTCTACAGGATGTTCTGGGTTCACTACTAGCTTGGACTCATAGTGATCTGTCTGTTTACAGCCTCCCAAGAGCTGGGATTATAGACACAGGCCACCACACCCAGTCTCAATTGCCATCTCAGCACACCCCAGGAGGCAGGGTTAGCACAGCAGGCCCCAGGGATCGGATCCCCAGCCCTTGTGCCTGCTTGTAGGAGCTTTAATCCACTGAGCTATTTGGCTGGCCTTTGATTTTCTTATCTACCCCCTTCCATCACCAAAAACACCTTATAATTTTATTCTGTGTTCATATACCAGGCTCAGTGACACATGAAGATGCATATTACATTTAAAATCAAGACTATGGAAAACTCATTTGACCCAGCAACCAGGCCCAGCACATCAGTGAGACTGAATGGGGCCTGCTGGAAACTAACTCAACACAACAACAAATCCTGGCATGTGAGTGGAACTTCATTTATCAGGCAGGCCCAGTGTGGAAAACTGCCATAGAACTCCCTGCATAGAGGCTGGAGGCAAGACTCACCCAGCTGATCCAGGAGCAGAACATCTCACCATAGTGGCAAAGCAGGTTTACCTCCAAGGGCTGTAGCAGGAAGAAGTGGAGCTCAGCAGCCAGACAGAAGTCACACACACCTGGAGGAATTTGAACTTGGTAGATCCAGATCTGGTGCTAAGGTAAGAGTCTACCAAAGCTCTACACCAAAGTTCAGAAGGCAGGGCTATACAAAATGACAAAGAGAAGGAGTAAAATGCACTCTCAGGTCACAAACCCAAGCAGAACAAATACAGGGGACAATATCATAGAAGAAATTGGAAATCATACACCTGAAATCTCTGAAATAATAGCATCTGAAGTAAAGAAACAACTGCAGAAAGCTATAGAGGATATCAGATCAGAAATTATCTCTGAAGTTAAAAAAAGAAATAATACCTATAATAAAAGATATGCAAGTGCTTCTAAAGAAGACACTGATAAAAAATAGAGAATAGAAAAATGATAGAAACCTTGAATGAGCAATATAGGAAAGAAACAGAATGCATGAAGCAGGTTCAAAGTGCTATAGAGATACTTAAAACCTTAATCACAAACTGGCAAAACCATTTCAATGAAAGTGAAAATAGACTTTCAGACCTTAAGGGTACCATTGCAGCTAGTGAAAGGGTAAGAAAAAATCTCTTAATACCAACTAGGATGCAAGAAAAAATAATTCAACATCTGCAAGATGATGCAAAGATGAGCAATATAAGAATTATAACCATCAATGAGAAAGCAAGAGTCTACAATTGATATAAAAAGAATATGGAAAGAAGTAATAGCAGAAAACTTCCCAAATATGGGGCAACAATTTGACATTCAGATAACCAAAGCATATAGAACTCCAAATAACATCTACCTGATTAAAATCACACACAGACATATAATAATCAAGATCCCAGAAATTCAGCGCAGGAACAGTACACTAAAAGCTGCTAGAGAAAAGAAACAGATCACACTGATAGGAAAACCTATTAGAATAACAGCAGATTTCTCTTTACAAATCATCAAGTCAAGAAGAGCAGGGAGCAAAGTACTTCAAGTCTTATGAGAAAAAAAATTCCAGCCCAGATTGCTATACCCTGCAAAATTCCCTTTCAAGTTCAATGGAGAAGTGAAATACTTCCAGGACAAGGAACAACTGAAGAATTACATGATGACAAAGCCAACCCTGAACAGTTTACTAAAAGAAATTCTAGAGAGGGCTCAAAAATTTTCCATCAAGGAAAATGGAAAGAACCCACTAAATAAGGGAAACAAACACAGAAGATCTTTTGTATATAGCAGCAAATATGTCCATCAGCATATTCTACAAATGGACTTCTCTTGCACTCTATAGATTATGATTCTGTCTGGTTCTATAGGGTGGATATCGAGGAAATAGCAAGAGCTCAGTTCCCCAAGTGACACCTGGTCACCAGTAAGCATCATGGACACTGTCTGTGGCCACGACATACTAGCACTTTGTGTGATATCCTATCCCCAAACTCTTAGAAGTTCTGATCATATATTTGCCACTCCAGTATTTATTTTATGTCTTATTCTTAGTAATTCTTTAATATCATCAAACTTTTTCTTAGTTGATATCTTTGTATATGTTAACCTATTCAAATATTATGCAACTACTCTGAATTGATTACAGATTCATACATATGATACACAATATTCTGGCCTCTAAGTTGGACTCATGATTTGATTTGAATTTTATAATATTGTTTTGAAGTATTTAATTTAATTTTAATGACTTAATATTATGTAACTTTCTGAATATTATTTAATTATACTTTTTGTTTTATGATTCATACTATATCTCTGACCTATAGTCTATTTATAAGACATGGCATGATATTTTCTCCTAGTATTATAAACTTTTATTTATTTATTTATTTATTTATTTTTTGTGGGACCAGGGTTCGAACTCACGACCTTGCACTTGCCCAGCAGGCACTTGTGCCTCGGAGCTATCTCCCCAGCCCCCATTATTATAAACTTTAAAAAGAAAAAAAATACTATATATATAGAATATATGGGATAGATATACAGCTATATTATCTTAGTACAACTTAGTAAAAGTTTGTACTAAAATTGTTAGACGAGATATCAGGTCTGCATCTTGTCCTCTGAATAACTACTATGAAGACAACAATGTGCATGTATTAATCATTACAATCATCCTACCAGCTTGTTTTGAAACTATTTCATTGCTAGTTTATATTTTTCCTCATTAAAATAAATACATATATACATAAAAATAAAAACAAAAATATTATAGAGATCTGATAAAAGAACACACATAACAAAGTTTACATATCTTGACTATTAAAAATTCAAGAGCAAAACACACTTGAACTCTTGCTGGTCTGTTAACTAAAATGCAGGATAATTTTGTTGCTCAGAATTATGTGTGTGTGTGTGTGTGTGTGTGTGTGTTTGTATCCCTCTAGACCTTCCAATTTTCCACTTTGGCACTACATATCTACTCCATCTCAGACTCAGCTTTGAGTTCTTTTTTGACTGAAACAGTCATATCTAGTCTCACATGCCTGCCCAGGATGGGAAGCTAAGCCTGGCCTCTGAAAAAAATAAATAAATAAAAGCAAGACTAAGAAATCATAAAATCCCTTTTTGTGTATTGAATTATTGTGATACTGGGGACACTAGTTTTTAAAACATCACTACCTGCTATGACAAGTACAGTGTTGGGACATTTTATCTGCTAGATTTAATTTTTTTTTTTTAAAAGAGTGCAAGATTAGTTAACACTCTGTCCCAGATGCCTCTGTTATCAGAATCTAGTATTGTCTTTCAAGGACGTCACAGTACTATTGATCTGAGTTCTCACCTAGAGACCTAAGAAATATATCCACAGCTATTCATCAAAATTTCTGAACACCTTTATCAAAAGAAAAGACACAAACTGGCAGAGGATACATCACCACCTCCTGCCAGCACAGCGGCAATCCAACCACTGAGTGCCCACACCAAGTCAGAAGACTGTTCTTATGGGACTTGCACCATATTGTCCCCTTATGGGCACATGCTGTTCCCGAGGGTGACAATGGATATCTTTTCCCACTTTCAGTAGCCAATCTGTTTATTTTTCTTCTCTAAATCATTTGGTGTCTTTATCTCTCATTGGGGATCAGATGTTAAGAAAAGAACTTGAGAATTCACCTCCCTCCTCAGTGAAGACAATTATTTTACTTACCTACCATACAGCCAAGTGGACTTGGCAGTACTAACAGTGACAAACACTCCACTTTCCTTCCAATGCACTTACACTGGGATCAGGTATCTGTGCTCAGAAACTGGTTGCTTATGGCAAATTCTTCATTTACAATGACAATACCCCCATTTACTCATGGAAGAACTGGAACATATACAAATTAATTGATAAAAATTATTTTTCTGATATAAAGGCACCTTCTTGAAGTCTAGAAATTATTGTCTCTGAGAGCACAAAGCCACATAAAGCATTTCTGAGCTATGTGCCAATATCCTCCCTACTGATTGTATTTTGTCTTCCTGCATAGTTTGGATTGATTCAAAATGCAGGATGTCTTCTGTTCTGCTGTTATCTGGAAGTAGCTTCACTGTTCATTCTGGAATCTTGCTCTTGTTTTTGACATGTCAAAGAGAGAAAGTGATTCTTAAGCTATGTCTTAGTTATTTATTGCTGGGATAGATACCCAACACCCAAAATGAAGGAAGCAAAGGTTTATTCAGCTCACAGTTACTGGAAGTTTCAGTGCATACTCGGCTGCCACTCTAAGGCAGAGTGGCACAGGGCAGAGTACATCAGTTCATAGAAGCAGAGCAGCCACAATGGCAACAGAGGCAACAGAGAACAGAGAGTTGTCTCTCTGTCTCTCTTATGTTGCATTCAGGCTTTCTTCCCCAGGTTAGTTGTAGTACTCATGCTCATAATCCCAGCAGTACTAAGACCTACAATCCCAGTGGATCATCCATAATACTAGTGAATCATGAGTTAATCTCAAACTCTGCAAGGCCCCACCCCATGACTGCATGAGGCTTTGGGGGACAGCTAGATACAAACCACAACATTCAAAGGCACCAAATGAACATTACCATTCCAAATGTTGCACACAGCATTTGGATACAAAACACCGGTACCAACACAAGTCCAAAATCAGGCAGGGCAAACATTAAATCCTATAATTCCAACTGGAACACCCGAAGCAATATGTGCTCCAAAGGACTTATGTGGCTCCACCCATAAGGCACTCTTGGTCTTAGCTTCCATGGCAATTTCCCTTAAAGAATCCACGTTTCTGGAGTTTCCAGATTTCTGGGGTTTCCACTGAACTGCCTTCTCACTCTGCTTCACATACTGCGCTCTCACAGGCACGCTGCCTGGCCTCCCAGGCCCTCTTCTGACATCAAGGTGGAAGCTCTCTTAACTTCACAACTCCTGCATGTGCCTAAAGTCAATACCACATGGATGACGCCAAGGTCTGCTTCCAGCTGGAATAGTAGCCAGCCTTCCTTCTTTCTTGGCTGTAGGGGTTGAGTGTCTGGATTGATGAACACTCTGACCTTGATTCTGAGAAACAAATTGTCCATGCAGGCACCATTTTGGTACCTGGTGTGGCCACTGCTGCCATCTTGGAACATGGAGCTCTGCAGCTTTCTTCTCAAAGCAAAGTCCCTCTCCCTTGCAGATCTGAGGCTGCAAAGGGTGGAGACCTAACACCTCCTGTGATGCTCTCTGGCCATCTTTTCAATTCTCTGGTTCCTTCCCAGCAGTAGAGATCCTCTCAACTCTATCTTTGCAGTCTACAGCATTACTGAAGATTTTCTGACCATACTCACATTTTAAATCATCCTGCTTGGCTCTTTGCTTTTGATTCTCAACATAAATCTGGCCCCCCAATAACAGCCATGCCACCTTCTCAATACTTGGGTGCTTTGAAATTTCTTCTGAAAGATTAATCACTTTGCCATGTTTAATCTCAGTCTCAGGCAAATTCTTTGGACATGAGCAAAATTCAGACAGATTTTCAGCCAAGCCATAGCACAAATCACCTGGAGTCCAACAACCAATACAATCCTTTTTCCCAGCAGAAACCTTCCAAACCTGGTCTTTACATGCAAGCTTTCTAGCAGCTGTCTGGTTTTCTGATCTCTGACCAGAATCTCCCAAACAGAACAGCCAAAGCTGTTCCAGCTCTTTGAAAGTAGATTACCTCTCCAAACCTTTCCTATCTCTTCCCATAAACCATTCCCAAAATCTTGTGATCTACATAGTCATCAGTATTTTACGATAGTAGAATGATTGTTGAATGTCATTCAAAGAGTAGAAGAAAGGATGATTTTCATTGGATAGGAGAATTATTAGGGGGAGAAAATGCTAAGCATAGGGTTCCCAACTTTTTCATATTTGCCAAAATGTATTGAGAATAGTTATCTTACCCTTCTGTGAAGCAAAGGACAGGAAAAGAAAACAAAAATAAACTGAACAGGAATAGCAGGATCAGTAGTAATGCTTGGTGGCCACATGATGTAATGGAAGGGCCACAGAGGTTAATATGACCTATTCATTAATAAAAACAATACATCATTATTCTCAAGTTTTTGACCTTGATTAGACGTTTATTTCACATTTCTCATGTACACTAGGAAATGCTCACGTAGGATTTTTGTGCCTTAAATGGCTTAAGCATATTGACGCACTTTGCATAACAGCTAGGATGAACAAGATCTTAGCCACACTGGTTTTGTATTCTATCGTCCTGATTTTGGGTTGATTTAAATGTCTTTCTGAATGTTTACCTTGGAATTGTTTCTATTCCATTGAATCTGACCATATTTTCAGACCTAACCTGAAGCTATCGGTAGATTTTCTCCCATTTAACTCCAGTACACAGGCCACACTATAGACTATTTTACCTCTGAGCTTTCTCTTTTCCTCTTACACAGGCTTCACTCTCCTCCCTGCCATTTCACTCCTTGCTTCTCACCCCAAGGTTCACTGCTAAGATCTTTTCTTCCCCCTTCCTTTCACATCACCCCCTATTTAGCTTCCCATTACTTTTTGCTGAGCTTTCAAAACACACACCTCAGGTTTCAAACCTTATAGAAATAAAATAAAATTCCCAAGTTGTGAAGAAAAAAAATCCATAAAAACTAAAATTTTGTGTGAAGTAAATCTTCAGTATGCATGGATTACAACAAAATTTAAATAAACTTTTCAAACTAACTTTGGTTACTTTGAAGTTTATATTTATTATAGCTTCTCTTCCTTCTTTAAAAGATCTATCCCATCCTGGTTGCAATAGCTAACACTGGTCTCCAGCTGTTAAGCTTTCACTCTGTGGTGGGGCTTACAACAACCTCAGCTCTCTTCTGTGCTAGTGTGTATAGGATTTCCATGTTACCTATGAGGAAGCAGGCCTACCGTGGGAAACAGTCAGCCTTCCTGCTCCTGAAAGCACTCCCCAGCACTTATAATTTAAAGAAGGAGAGGTTTTGTTTGGCTCATGTTTTAAGGAGATGCAGTCCATGACTAGCAGACTTCCTGGCAGAAACATGTCAGAAATTCATAGAGAAGCAAAGTGCTCTGTACACACTCGCTGGGAGGCAGGGCCAGAGAACAGTGTCAGAGAGAGAGGGTGGCACACAGACCCTGGAGCCATGCCTCATGGCACACCAGATACACCCACTTGTGCTTCACACATTCCCTGTGTGGATCTCTAAGCCAAAACAGTTGACGCCCAACTTGCCACACAGGGGTTCCATAATTTGTTCCACATTACAAAGCTTGAGGCTGAAGTTGAAGCAAACTCTTTCCAAATAAACAGAATAGACAGTTGGTAATGAGATAATCCCCAGTGAACCAAAGAAAATCCTGGTCAAAGACAGTTATTTTCAGTCATCTTTCATGTATTTAAGAATGTAAGAACTTCTACTTTATATAGAACATTCAATGAATGGTGTAACCTGCTTATTTGAATACTTTCTGATTTATAAAGCCTTTTGCAATAAAAAAAGTCATTTCCACCTATCTGGAGTCCAGTCACAGAAGCTAGCAAGTGATGCCACACTCAGATGAAAAGGTGTTTCTTATTTTTTTTTCTTATTATTGTATGGAAAAAGTGATACTAAATTGTATTTCTAGGATGTACATCTATTTGTTTTGTATGATTTACATTTTGGCTTGGAGACAGAGTTAAATGACATAATTCCTGCTAGCTCTTAGGTTTGGCTACCCACAACAGAAATTCCAAATTGCTGTGACTGAAAGAAGATTAAAGGGTCGTTGCTTTCTCATGCTTAAAATTTTGAGGAAGGAAGCTTGAGGGTGCTGTGGAGACTCCACGGTCATCTGGCATCCTAGCCACTTCCACACTTCTACTCCTTCCATCTTTCCCACAATTCAGTTCTCATTCTCCTCATCTAAGGCAGATGAATTCATTTCCAAGGGTTGCTAAAGCGAGTGTCCACCAACTTGATGGTTGAATGCAGCAGAGATTCAAACTCTCCTGATTCTGGAGCCAGCAATCTACAGTCCATGTATTTAGGCCCAAAGCAAGGAGACTTTGCTCCTGCTAGAGGCCCTGGGGGAGAATGCGTGCCTTGTCTCTTTCAGCGGGCAGCTCTGCATATGCTCCTGCCACAAAGCAACATTCTATAAGACTGCGTTGCTTTCTCCTCTTCTGCCTGTGTCAGATCTCCCTGTTTCCCACTCCTAAGAAGACATGCGATTACACTGCATGAAGGTCTGCTATGATTTGAAAGCCCTCTCCGAAATTCACAGTGAAATGTAATTGCCCCTAGGGTAAGCTTAAGAGATCAGATCTTAAGGAGTGAATGGGACACAGTAGCACTCTCATGAGGGATCGAACCTGGCAAGTCTAGAGTAGATTAATTACAGAAGAAGACAGCTTAGTTGCCTTTTGCTTTCTTCATCTTACATTCTCGACAACTCTTCCTCCCTCCTGCACTGAATGGTGTAGCCTGAAGGCCCTTGGCAAACCCTGGCTCTACCAAGTTCCCAGTTTCCCAGCCTCCAGGATTGAAAGCCAAATAAACTTCTACTGTTGATGCATTACTCAGCCTTTGGGATACCAGGGTTGCAGCAAAAGCAGGACTGTCTGGGTAACATGACATAATCTTCCTTTTCTAGGAAACATAGTTTAATCATGTACAATATAATACATTCTAAGGACTAGCTCGTAGCTGTCTAGGGGCAAGGAAAGATGTGGTGGCCCTCCACGATGGATCTCTTGCCAGTTTATCCATGTTTCAGAAATAAAATGAATGAAGAGAAAGGAAGGACACAGTTTCCTCTTCCACCCCATTAGCCAGGCAGGTGTCAGCTACATGACCACACTCAACTGTGAGCTGAGCAGCTAAAGTCTGTGTTATAATTTATCATGATCTTGAAGAGAGGAAAAGCAGAACAGACACCGTAAAGCCAACTACTGGTATCTATTTTACCCGTCACCCCTTTGACCTCTCCAAATATCCGCATACACTCTTTTCTCTGGGAATTTCTCTTCATCTTTGGAAGACAGATAGCCAAGGCCCTCTAGTTTTAGATGGTTAAGTGAAAAAAGTCCCTGATGGCTCCTTGTAGTTCATTTATCTGCCCCCAACCGTGAAACAGGAAAAAAGAAAGCAATCATTAAAAAAAAAAAAAAAAATCCCATTTGGAAAAATGAGACCTATAAATAGAGCAGTCTTAGAAGTTCACATCCTGTTGGGTAGGAAAGGCTGTGACTTTTCCTGGGAGGAGAGTGAGTTCCTAAGTCACTCTATCCAAAAGTGATCCTCTCTTCGCTGTCCCTTGAGGCTCATTTGCTCAGTGGGAGATTGTGTCCTTTTGCCCCTGCCCAGTACTGCCTTATGCTAGTACTGATTTGGGGGCCAAGGGGATAATTTGAGAATTGAATAGCATTTCAGTTTTCCAGTAATACGATGTCTTCAACTGTGGGATGGGCTCCCAGTGTCTGTGCTCTAGTAAGTGCCAGGTGCTCCTTACGATAGATAAAGATCGTGTGGAGTCTCAGTTTTTAGAGCTGGAGGTGAAATCTCTTATTTATTGACTCTGGTTCTGCTATGTGTTTCTCACTGTCTACAGCCATTTGAAAAGAACTGGAATGGGGAGCCTGATCTTTGCTTCTGCTCATGACCATTTTCTTGTAGAGAATTCTTTAACTACAGGGCCCCGGGAGAGACACTCTTCTCCTAAGTCTGACAATTTTCAGCCTCTATGTGGAATTGTTTCAGTGGAAGGCAGAGAATTTTCAGTCCCAGGGCCCCAGTTACTGGCTGGTGGGTGTGGCAGTTAGGAATACAGACATTAGAAACATTTCCTAATTCAACCTAGTTCCTCGAGATTAGTTCTGTAACTGGCAAGTTGCTTCAGTTCTATGGTCCTCATCTGGAAAATGGGACTAAGCAGTACCTATTTTACTAGTATGTTTGAAGATTAAATTCTTTTTCTGTGTTTGGTACAAGGTCTACAGTGTCTCACTACACAGATCAGACTCTTAGCAATCCTCCTGTTTTCAACGTCATAAGCACTGGGATTCCAGGAATGTACTGCCACACCCAGTCTCAATTGCCTCTCAGCATGCCCCAGGGTGGGGGTGGGGCAGCCTGGCATGCTGGAGATTGAACCCTGGTCCCTACACCTGCCTAAGTAATCGGTGTAGTCCACTGAGCTATCTGGCTGGCCTTTTGAAGATTAAATTCTGAAAATATATAAAACATAAAAACAGGCACTGGTCCTTTAGAAAAATGACATACGTGTAGTGAGTGTTAACTTTCTATTGTCAGCTTTTGGGATTCTTGGCAAATTTATATTGCAAACAATAGTCTTCCATCAAACCGAGTAGCTCCCACTTGAATTTACCTCTGTAGAATCTGCTAAGGCACCAAGAAGTCACAAAAGAAACACAGTTCATACAAACATTCCTGCAATTTTCCCTAATGCAATGATTGTTGTATGTGTTCTATAAGATTTCGTAATAATAGACTTATGATATATTTTTGCAACAGCATAACAAACATTTATGCTTTTTTGGCTTCTGTTATCTGAGCCCTTGATAGCCATATTTAGGTTTTTATCTTGAATGTTACCCAACTTGTAGGCATCAAATTTCTTCTTCATTAGGGCATTTCTTTGTCATAACAGATGTCTTAAATACTTACAGCATGAACAAGATGAATCTTCATTTGCTTTTGCATAGAAATCTAGATTAAGTTAGTTCGCAAGTGCCATGATGACTTCATAGTCGGATGTGACCCGCAGGTTTCCTCCAGGCTTTCTGGGGACCATTCCTGGGATGCATTCTCCTTCACACAGTTGGAAATGGATAGCCCACCATCTTGCCCACCTCTGAGCTGCAGAAAAGAGTGAGGAGAAGGAGCCTACCTTCCAAAAACTGAACACATATATATATTGAGAATGTCTTGCAGAGCCACACCTTGCAAGCGAGTTTGGGAAATGTTGTCTTGAGCTGGCAGCAATGTGTCACAACAAAAACCAAGCTTTCCATTATTCTAGAGCAGTGATTCTCAACCTTTCTAATACCATGACTGCACAATACAGTTCCTCATGTTGTAGTGATCCCAAACCAAAACATGATTTTGCTTGGTACTTCAAAACTGTAATTTTGCTACAGTTATGATTCGGAATAGCTTCAGTCGACCCCTGTGTTTTCGTCGTTTGACCTCCGCCAGGGTTGTGACCCACAGGTTGAGAACCACTGTTCTAGAAGGACAACCAGAAACTTCTGTGACCTTCATGGAAGATGGTGTATCTAACATAATACGAGGGCCAGTGACAGCTCACTGGACTAAGCACCTGCTTAGGCAAGCACCGGGACTAGGGCTTGATTCCCAGCACCACATGCCATGGCATGCTGAAGTGGCCACTAAGAGCAGACATGCTGGCACACACCTGTAATATGAACACTGGAGAGGATGAAACAGGAGGATCATTATGAGTCGAGCTGCATAGTAAGACCTTGTACTGAATACTTAAAAAAATAATTAAAAAAGATGATTTCTAACATAACACAATATCTGCTAAAAACAATTCATCACATATAACCTACTCAATCTCAATCTCTTTCCACAAGAATATGTAAAGTCAGTGGGTACATATGCATTCAATAAAAAATACTCAATAGGTTATATCAAATGACAATTCTGTCCTGGAATAGTTTATGATTTTCCCTAAAGATACAATTGCATTTCCTAAAACTGGAATTAATTTGCATCAGTAGTTTTTGAAAATAAAGTTTAAAATTTGCATATTTGTATAATATTCCATTAGCATAGTTTATTTCATGTATAGAAATGAGAGAACTGCTTTAACTCTTACATTGGCCCTCTAATTGTGAATAGAAAAGTGACTCCTATGGAAAGAACCAAAATACTATTGTCAAAACAAGATTGTGTTTTCTGTTAGCCTGAGTACTTACAGGGTGTATGAAAGACTGAATATCTTCTTTTTTTTTTTTTTCTGTTTTTCAAATTTTCTTTGTGAAGAAGAGGCAAATGAGGGAACAAAGACTCAACACTTGAAACTACAACTACCACAAATCTCCGAGCTTAGAAAAAAATAGCAAGGGGCTAAGGAAAAATAAGCAACATATAAAAGTGTCGTTTTAGCTCTGCTTCAAGCCACATTCTTGTATCTGTGTGCTTAGGCTTTCTCTCTATTGGTTGATTTGTTGTTTTATTTTGGGTGATGTTCAGCATTTTATGTCCTGATAGGAATTTTAATGAAGGTAAAACAAAAACCCTGGAAACAAGCTGAGCCCAGTAGATGAATCAGGTAGGCATGAGCATGCGCAGCACTGGTTCCTGACAACGTCCCTGCGCCACTGTGGCCTGAACACCAGGGCATCAGATGCCGGCCAGTGATACAGAATTTTAAATGAATTTGGACACTTTCCAATATATATGTTTGAAATATGCGTATTTACACATATATTTGTTATATGTATTTATTTCAGAGATGAAAACATTTACTAGATCATTACAAATTTTTATCACTGAGCAAGTCTGAGGACAGGTATTCTGCATAGTTCTCTGTTTCTGATGAAAGAAGAGTGCAAACAGGAACGAGGTGGGGACGGTGTCTGCTCTGGGTAGTTATTCTGGGTCACGCCTCTGGAGATCAAGGGCTTTTTTGCCACTAGGAGGAATTAGCCATTTCCTTCTGCAGTCAGTTCAGTTCATAAATAGAATATCAGCTGATCTGTTTTTCCTTTTATCTTTAGAACACTGGTGAAGGCAACTAGTTTTCAGAATTTGTTAGGGTAGCACATTGTTGTTGTTATTATTAATTATATTATTATTATAGGAATTCACATGTCAGAAAGGAGAAACGCTCATTTGGAATGACTATTACTTGTATGTGTCTTTTTATATTTGTCTTTAACTAGGTCTTGAAAAGATTCTGCCAACATACTGGAACTTTGTCTGAACTCCCTACGTTTTCTCCACCTGAAGGTCACTTAGCTACCCTGCATACTCTTGCAAGGTCTCTGTATTGAAAGGGCTCTGAGAGCTCCTCTTCAGCTGCTACTTTGAACCTTTTCAATGTCCCCTCATCCTCTGTGGTCCAGTACTTTAATGTGATGTACAATTTTTCCTGTTTTCACCTCCTCCTGCCACCAAAGCCCCCCATCTGCTGCAGGAGCATATGTCTTGGCCAGAAATAATTTTATTAAATAAAATATTTTATTTTATTTTTTGTGTATTTAGTACAGGCTCTACAGGGTCTCACTAGGTAAATCTGACTCATAGTGATCCTCCTGTTTTCAACCTCCCAAAGTGCTGGGATTACAGGAGCGCACCACCACGCCAGTCTCAATCACCCAGCACAGCATGCCAGGATTGAATCCCAGATGCTTCGCTCTGCCTAACCAGGAGTTTTAGTCCACTGAGCTATCACCCTGACCCTAAATAAAATATTTTTAAAATTATTTTAATGAAATCAGCTTCACACAAGAGTGAAGTTTCAGTGATAAACAGATGGATTACTGTTAATTTTCTATTCTTGGTTTGAAATTCTGTACCTTTTTTATATTGTCTTATGTTGCTTTGTTTTTGCATTGTCTTTGGTCTTGTTATTTTTTTCTCTTTAAGAGAATATACCGCTAATCATGGACCATTTGCTAGTGTTTTTGTGTGTTGTAAGAATTTTTCTCAATTTTTAGAAAATACCAAGCATTTTAATTTGTTAATTATTTTACTTTTTTTTTTTTTTTTTTTTTTTTTTTTTTTTTTTTTTTTTTTTTTTTTTTTTTTTTTTTA
>PVJA010020509.1:0-36875 GCA_004027025.1 Myocastor coypus | reverse complement strand
AAAAAAAAAAAAAAAAGACTCTAAACTAAAATTAAAAGCAAATGTCACCAACACCAAGCTGTAGTCATGACCGCTTCTTCAGAGAGGCCTTTGCTGCCCAACCTCTGATCAGTGGGTCCTTGTCATAAAGCTCTGCAACACTGCTCCATCTTTCATGCAATCCTTTTTTTTTTTTTTTTTTGCGGAACCGGAGATCAAACTCAGGACCTTGCACTTGCCAGGCAGGGGCTTGTGCCCCTGAGCTATCTCCCCAGCCCTCATGCAATCCTTCCATGGCTGTGCTGCTCATCTCCACAGTAGGCTGCAGGCTTCTAAAGATTAAGAGTGTGCTCTGTTCTTATCTCATGTGGAGAACAGCATCTTGAACTCACTAAAACATGACAAATATTTGCTGAAAGAAAATACAATTTTTCCTAGAAACACAATAATTTAACAGGAAATATTTAGTTACTTAAAGGTGTACATATTGCCAGTGTCTGACAATTTCCATTGATCATTCTTAATGATAATATTCTTTGTGTTTCACTATTAATGACTTGATATTTTCCAAAAATATTGAAATACAAACTATTAATATTGTACATGTAAATTTAAGGAAAAAGAATCATTCCTGGTAGGAAGAACAAAATTAATCATAACATTCACAGAATTTAACTGACATAGAAAAATTAGAACAAATAATTGATTTTGAGTGATGTGGTACTCAAAACTCTGAAGGGAACTGATCTGATAGCTCAGAGGACTAAAGCTCCTGCTTAGGCAGAAAGCAGCAACCAGAGTTCGATCCTCGGTATGCTGTGCTGGCCCTGCCTGCCGGGTTTGCTGAGAGGGTAATTGAGACTCAGTGTTGTGGCATGTGCCTGTAACCCCAGCATTTGAAAGGCTGAAAAGAGGAGAGTCACTACAAGTCCAGTCTACATAGTAAGACCTTGTCAACCCTGTCCTAAGCACACACACACACACCAAAAAAAAAAAAAAATCAAGCTCTGAAGGCAAAAAGATAAAACTGTATGAAAACAAAGACATATATTCATTAATGGAAAATTCTTACAGCAATTTAATATTAAAAGAAATAGAATTTGATTTTTGTATTATCAATAAAGGACAACATATAGTGTTATACATTATGTAGACAAATGTTACACTACCATTTCTAGTTTACAAATTTTGACATATTAATTATTAAAAATTAACTATCAGTCAAGCATATCAAACATCTTCCATTTTTAAGAAGGGGAAAACAAAGTCAGAACTAGGTAAGTTTCTCGATGATTTGCTCTTTACTAGTGCTTTTACTCTACTGTAAGTGGATGGCATTAATGATTCAGAATTTTAACAGCATACTAGCCATTTTCCAATCAAAATAATACAATATTGTGGCTGCTGTTAAGTGATGGTATGAGACAGTTAATTACAAAAGTCTCACACAGCTTTTATTGAAACAGGGTGGGAGTAGAATGGGAAAATCTGTCACTTCTGTGCATGTGTAGTCTTTGAAATTTCCAGAAGAGTGCCATGGGATATGAAGAGCTGGGGAATACTTTTAAGTACTATTTTGCCTTTGTTTATTTATTTATTTATTTTGTTTGTTTGTTTATTTATTCTTGTACTTCAGTAAAAGTTTACAGGGTCTACAGGGTGTTATTACATAGATCTGACTCCTAGAAAGGCTGTTGCCAGCCTTCCAAGGGCTGGGATTACAGGCACGTGACATTATGACCCCTCTGAATCCTTCTCTTAGAGTTCCCTGATGGGGGAGGGGCCGGTATAACATTTAACCAGCAGCTGACTCTGCCTAAACAGAACTTTAATCTGCTGAGCTCTATAGTCAGCCCTCTATTTTGCTCTTAGAAATGCGATTATGGCTCCCACTTTCTTCACTAAGCAGCTTGGAGCAGGTGATGTTTTCAGAGGACGCCAGTATGTGCACTTTGCGAGTCACAGTGTGCACTGAGCCAAAAAGTTTCCTAAAATGCAAAGAAAGTAAGTTCAGAAACAAGTGCCTATCAGAGTGTACTAACTTTTTGCATGTTATTTCTTCAAAAAATGTTTACACATATTGACGATCTGTTGTGTAAACATTTTATTAATTTAAAGTAAATATCTTTATCCTAAATTCAGAAAAAAAATATATATAGGTTTTTATTCAATGACATGAAATGAGGTAGAACTATTATTAAAAATACAAATTTAGGTAGAATGCAATAAAATATGCAAATCATAAACACAATGAACTGAAACATAGTATTGAATAGTTATAATGAAAATGCTTACACTCTTTCACACATACCTACACTGATATTTCTTACAATAAGTAATAACATTATATGGAAAAAGAAGCATAACTTAGAAAAAATTTGCCCTTGTTGAGATTTGAAAGTATCTTTTCATATTTTCCTCTCTCAGATAATACTCTCTTTAGTCACCATAGAGAAAAAAATGTAATAACTTCAACCAAAATGATAACACTTTCTTATTTTATGGATTAAACACTAACCTTTACAAATTGTTGTGATGGCTTCTGCACTTCTTTGCAATAACCTTTATAAATTTGCTGATTTCAGTAGTGAAATCAAATGGCCCTTCCATTCAGATTACCAGAAGGACACTTTTCTATTGCTAACCACAGGTAAATTCTTGCAGTAAATGAAAGATTGTATTTAGAAATACCTCTGAATGAGCTAATGTACACTTCTGAGGTAAGAAGTTGAAACATGGAGCTTGGAAAGCGCATGGAAAACCTAAAACAATGTTGTTGTTGTTTTTTTCCTTTATATTAAATTATATAATAGAAGTATTTTTATAATAAATTGCTTAGTAAACTGATCAACATACCACAATATTTGAGTTTATGATTTTAGTAGTCATGCTTATTGCCTATAGTTGTGTTGAAACCACTGACAAGTTTGAATGAATTTAATATAAGATTTAAGATGGCTTCTATGAGAACTTAAAAAGGCAAAACTCAATTATTTGTATAATTGTATACATTTTGTCTATTTAATATCAATATTTAGCTGATAGTGCTTTGTAAGATATCCTGAAATGTCAAGTACATAATACTTCTTTATTAATATTAATAGTAGGGCCTTATCACCGCAACCTGAAGCTGATCAAAAGCGTCTAATTTAATTTATTTCAGAAATCCAAGACCTACTTAACGTCTAAATCTACACCAGAGTCATGGAGAAGGAGAATTTTATATAAGACTTTTCAGATCCTTCGTTAAAAATCTTACAGCCATTCTTAATTATTCCTAACTTCATTTTAAATATTTATTTAGTCTTGTTGATTTCTTTAATTTTTTTTCTTAAATTTTCTATTTTTGTACCATTTCTATTGCTAAAATTATAATTCATGTTGTTACTTGCTAAGTATATAGAAAACTGTAGAAAATTCTTAAATGAACTAAAGTTCTTGCTTGAGTTACATTAATATTCTAATGCACATGAATAATCTCCTAATATATTGTTTGTGCAAGCACCAAGAAACAAGCAATATAAAAACTTGCATTGTTCACTGTAATAAATTTCAAATTTATGATTATCCTTTTCAGAATATCTAAGTTACGCTCCTTACCTTTCAAGTTCTTTATTTTAGTATTCCTTCACTGAACTCCATTACTACCACACTGGATCCTTTATAACTGTGGTGTATGTTTTGTATACAGGTATAAAGTTATATTGAATAATAAATAATAGATTGTTAATAATAAAATGAAAATATTAAATATTAAGACGTATGAGAAAAGGTTATCAGCTCATATTCAAAATAGCAGATGTTTCTCAATCTCCAACTTTATTAATAATTCAACTCTTCCCAACAAACAAGAAAAACAAAGGTAAAGTTAGGAGGAGTCTTAAACTAGCAACACAACTTCTTGTACCTTATCAGCACAGTGCAGCTAACATTGGTTTATACTTTGCATATGATGTTAAAGATGATACATGTTATATATCACTTAGACTAAAAGAACTGCTTAGTAAAGAAGCATCTTTGTCTCATATTCCAATAACTATATAAAGATTTGACATTTCCTACAAATTTATGATTAATCTATAAATTCTAGATTTGTTCGAAACAAACTGCACAGCTTAGGCACTCCTGTAAAATGTATTACACAAATAAGAAATATTTATTATATTATATCTCTTATACCAAATATAATAAAATAATTGATTTACCCCTTTTCTTTTTAATTCTCCAGTGGTTTTTGTTCTCCAAATGTAGCAAGAAGCATAAACAACTGCTAATCCTGTTGATTGTGTTTTGCTAATAATTTTGTTCGCATAGCCTTCAAGCATTGTCATATTTTAGTGTAATCTCTTGATTCGAAAAAAAAAAGTTGCAACCTTTATGAAGAATACACAGAGGGGTCAGCCAAATAGCTCAGCGGATTAAAATGTCTGCACCCAGGCATAGAGGCTGGGAATTTAATCCCTGGGTCTCCCAGCCCCACCCCCGGGCGCATTCAGAAGGCAAATGAGACTGAGCATGGTGGCACGTGCCTGTAAATCCAGCTCTTGGGAGTCTGCAAGCAGGTGGATCACCGTGAGTCTAATCTAGTAATAAGTAAATCCTTCCCTAAAAAATAAAAAAAGAAAGAATTCAAAAAATACATAAGAACAGTGAAATACGTTGGATTTATTGTTTCCATGCATCATTCATAGTTTATTGGATGTTTATAGAGACTGCTAGTTCTCCCAAATGTGTTGTTAATTTCTATATGATATGAAACTATATAACTAATGGAATACAAAAAATTGAGAAATGGAATATAATAAAGACCAGTTCAAATGAGATGTACACAGACGTTGATTGTGCATATATAAGCTGACATTTTAAATATTTACATTGTCTAATGGCTACTCAAAACGTTTCTGTTCAATATTTTATCAGTGGGACAAAGATTACAATTCTGACAGAGCAATACTTTTTCTTGACCACAAACTTTTGATAATTAGCATACTAATATATCAGATGCTAAATTAATTTATTCAAGTACATAAACATGAATGAGTGATTTTCCTGAGTATAAAAAAAACTTTCACACCTTCAAGGAAAGTCAGATTGTTCTATCTCATAACAATTTATCACCAGAACTCATAGTAAAACTGCTCATCCATCAGTGATATTTCTATAGCTATTTTGTTGATATTTCCCCCTGTTTTTGGTCAGCAGAACAAGGCCAATAATGTTTTCAGTTTTCTGACTGATTTTACTTGACTCTTATTTCTACTACTCTCTTATGGTGTGTGAACAAATGAATCTTTGAATAGGGGTAATTGTATTAGTTTCCTATAGCTGTTTGTATAAATTTCTACATGCTCCTGAATTCCAGAAATTCATGTAGCTGGAACAGAGTGGGCAAGTGACCTAACTTTGACTGACTGAGTTACCTACAGAATTATTACAATGATTTTCAAACTTCACTTATAATTCAAAGTATAGAACATTGAAAAATAATTTGGGGCTTGAAATAACTGGCGTTATTGTGGAAATATTACCGTTAATGCTATATGGAATTCATGTAACCATTATACTCAAGGAGAATCCCAAGGAAAATTAAGACATCAAATGCAAAGTATCAGACTTCTTAATCAGGTCAAAATTTAAAGAAATTTAACTTCAAAATTTTTTCTCAAGCTTTAGTAAATTTTCTGGAATCCACTCCTGCTTTTCCTCTTGGCTTTGTTGGAACAGTCCATCCACAGGTCTTTTCCCTCATATTTCTTCACCTGACTACCAAGTAGATGTCCCCTTTGACTAAATACATGATAAAACTATTTGTATGCAGAAAAGTTTATGTGGGCCCATGTTTAGGATTTAGTCTGTAGCCACTTTGCTGCATGGTTCTGAACACGAGGTAAGGTAGGAAGCCCATGGTGAAAGGGCCTGATGAAGAGAAGCTTCTTAATTTTTGGTGCGTCACAAGCAGGGAGAAATTGAAAGCCAGAAATATAGGACCAGGACACAGGAGAGACATACATATAGTTACTAAGATTGCACTCATGGTGCACTTCTATCAAGGGGACCCACATCCTTGTAGGCCACCCAACTATCGCTCTCTGATCTGATGATTTGTCCCAAAAGTCTGTCAGATAGGATTCAAGACTTTAATTCATGTGTCGTGTCAATGTATATCAAAGCCATAACACAGTTATACTAAGAACCAATTACAAAATCAAACCTCAAAAAGGAAGGCTATCGGGGGACCACCCACTAGGGGACCCCCTCCTGTCCCACTCTCAGATAGGAGCTTTCTTTCCCTCAATAAATATATTCTGCTCATTTAAAAAAAGGCTATCAAAAGATGGGGAGAGAGGAAAGAGAATGAAAAAAAGAGGATGAAACAGGAAATAAAATATGTTACATACAGGTAACAACTCCACATAAGGAGTGAAAGCATTATGTGTTATGCTTATATGCTAATAAACTGAAAGAAAAACTGATATAGAACTATATAGATATTTAAAATTTCTTCTACATGTAATTAAGGTAATTTAATGGAGAAAACTCAATAATAGACTGAAAAATTACAGAATTTAGGATGTTATTAAATGTGTAGTGTCTTTAATTATAGGACCTTAACTAAGCTCATCATTTAATAGTTCCTGAAATTATTGAGAAACACAGAAATTCAAAATCCTTAAAATTATTAAGATATAAAGAGAATGTTTACAGCTATTCATGATTTTAATGAAAAGTTACAATCAAAATACTACACTAAGTCTATTTGATTTTTTTTCCTTAAGAAAACGTCTCCAAAATTTAAAAAAATTACAAATCCTGAGAAGAAAGATTGACTATGGAACTAATAGTTTGGTTATTAATGACTGATGTAAATGGAACATTGAATGTTGTTTTCAAAAGAATGGAACAGAAACAGAAAAACACAATATTTCAAACAAAAAAAATACCACTGACCCCACCCGCAAGTGCACTGAGCCTGCCACCAAAACCAGAAGTCGTGGCACAGGGCTGTAATCTGAGCCTGTATTCCCAGCTGTGGAGAGGCTAAAACCAAGAGGATCCATGTGAACTCTGAGCTGTGAAGTGAGACCTTGCACTAAATACATTTAAAAAAAAAAATTACATAGCTAAAATTTTTGAAGGAACCTTAGAAAAGAAACAAAAAATCAAGATAAATCATATTGTACCAGATGAAACTATTGCTTTCTGAAAGAAAATCAAGGACAAAAGTCCTCTGTTTTTCAGACTTCAAAACAAGTGAATAAAGATTACCATAGATTCTGCAACGAAGACCCAGTGGGAGAACAAGAGATGCATGCTCCACAGAAAATAAAAACACGACTGTGCGAAATCTGTCTAGTGAGGGCAAAATTAACAATAGGAAATTTTCTATATTTTTCATTAAATTTCTAAGATGCATTTACAAAAATCAAAGAAAAAAACAACAAATGAATAGTTTCCTACAAAATGAAATGAGTGTATAAGAATATTAAACATAAATAATAGACAAATTTCAAAATAGATGGCAAGTTGTAGGCGACTTGGAGAAATGAACTCATAGTGTTGGTTGCCTAGTACCACTCAGCTATAATTTCTAACATTCCTAAATTCTTTGAGTGTCTGATCTGTAATTGTTTTTCAGTGATTACTGGCAGAAAGAAATATCATTTCTTTTTATCCCATGACATCACTTTAAAATCTGATGCACTCAATCTACTTTGCATATCAATCAATCTTCTTAGTAATTACTAGAGTACTATTTGAAGGTTTTTGGAAATTTACTTAATTTGATCAAACTATTTGTGGTACTTGTTTTAACATAATTATGAAAAGATATATTATAAAAAGAACAAAATCCTGAAGAATTACCTAAATTCCTATGGTACCTGACAGAAACAAAATTTGTCGATATTATACAACAGCATGGTTATATAAGAAACCTCAAAAGTCTAATTTTCACAGTAAACTAATTCTCTACAGAAGCAAAAATGTGGTTTTTATCTAAAATATACCAAATTATGAAAACTAAAAGGGCAAGGCCTACACTAAGATTTTTCTTTGGAAATTATTAGCATGTGATATTTAATTTTGTCAAGAAAACTATTATAATAAATGTAGAAGATTAAAGAGTGAGAGAGATAAGTATGGTACCTAGAGAAATTTAGATGCTCTTCAACTATCATCTATGACTAAAATTTTCCTGTGGTGGAACAAATCAAAACCCAGAAATTCAGAGAGCTTCACTACGTGTAGCTCACTGACTGACATTTTTCTGAGTGATTGAGCTAGTAAATCTCTGAGCCTAAACTGTGATGCCTTGATGCATCAGACAAATTCACACTCGCTAACAATCCTATTAATACCATAAACACTGTACACATTAAAACAATGAAAATAATGATGGTGAATTTCAAAACAAGACAATAGAAAATAAACAGTGGTTTTTATACCGTATAATCTTATCTTCACAGTAGTTGCTCAGATTACAAGATACAGACATGCAAAACTGATGAAGCAATATAAGCACAAACTGTTTATTTAAAAAGCAATTTCTTTACTTTTCACAATATTTATTGTGTATTTTTGTTTTTTATTCATTATAATAAGAAATAACAATGTGTAACAATGTGACGGTTTCAAAACAGGTTAATAGTACATTTCAATATTTGATACAATGCATATTATTGTCCTATTAGTTATACAGAGCACAGGATGTAATGTTATAATTTTTCAAATCTTTATTGATACAACCAAATTTCTTCTTATTGAACTAAGAGAAGGTAGTTGTATAATTAATCCAATGTTTGATAACTACAGTGGGTTATTGTTAAAACCGGCAATGTTGGATGCTGTTGATTTAAGCCTTTTACAGCTCAGCATTCTAATGTTGCTTTACGTTTTATGCCTTGTGGTTAAACATTTCTGCTGGGTTGTTAAGGGCAAATTTAAGCACTACCTGTATAGCAAAACATGTAACTATTGTTTCTCTCAAGGTCAATCGAATTCCTTCAGGATTCACTTTGAAAACATGTACAGTGCTTGGTAGAATGGTTGTCAGTGTCAGCCATCTGGAAGAGTAACGGTAATTGCTTGACCAGTTTGCTCTCTGTGAAAGCGTGAGAGAATGTTTTCTTTCTAAGTGATTCTCCTTTGGCACACTATGTATCTTGAGTCATTTTCCTCTGTCTCCCCATAATCTCCTTGAACAGAAAATTTGGGAAACCACTGAGTTATACAGTATTATAGCAAAGGGTCTCTTACTGGCTGAGTCCTCACTGACCTTGAAGGGCTATGGCCAAAGTATTGGTGATCCTTTTACCCTTCTTTTTCTCTAATTTTTGGTTTGTAAAGTTATATTGTTAATCCACCAGAAGAAAATCTTAGTTATACTATTACTTTATAACATAGGTACTTCAGCATGACATCACTGTCTTTCTGAGTATCAAACATCTTACACTTGACTTGGAATTGGTATTTTCTATCAATCATTGATATTCTAATAAGTCTCTATAGAATGTGATAAAAGCAGTCACATATTTTTACACAGACATTTAAAAATCTAAGTATATACAAAATTTTAGCCAGTCGATCCTATGGCATTTTCCTAGTCTCTCACTCTCTACTTAATACCCTTTTTTGCTTTCTTGTAAACCAACCATTTACTTGAGAGGGAGTATAGCAGTAACTGAAATTCCATTAGAAGCAGCAAACATCTAAAGGAACAGAATGACAGGCATGCCAAGCATATTTTTACTGTTACACATTGCTACCCTCAGTGTCAAAAACATTTTGGAGGTTCCTAGGACTATTATCAAACTCATCCTGTGTATACAAGTGCATGGCTTTGCCCCTGCCATGCTTCCTATTATTTATGCTTGCAGTCACTTGGTTGTTTAACCCTTAAGATTTTGATTTCCATTCAGTTGTGTTAACCCTGTGCATTTTTATTTCTTCTTTTGAGATCTTATACTAGTGAGATTATATGACATTTATACATGTAGGTCTGGTTTCTTTCGCTCATGAGTGTATGTTCAAGATATATCCATTTATATATGAAGTCT
Source organism: Myocastor coypus (assembly GCA_004027025.1). Classification (NCBI taxonomy): domain Eukaryota; kingdom Metazoa; phylum Chordata; class Mammalia; order Rodentia; family Myocastoridae; genus Myocastor; species Myocastor coypus. The sequence continues at coordinate 26,841 of PVJA010020509.1, read as the reverse complement.
TCTAGTTTATCATTCTTTAGAGCTGAGTAATATTCCATTGCATAAAAGTGCCACCTCTTTTTCAACCGTTCTTCAGATAATAGGCATTTTGGTTGTTTCCAAGATTGGGCTATCACAAAATTGTGCTGCTATAAACATAGGTGCACACATATGGTATGATGTTTTCAGTTCTTCTGGAAAAAGTCCTAGTAGGGGGAGGCTGAATTGAATGGGATTTCGAGTTCTAGCTTTTTTAGGAGTCTCCACACTGCTCTTCATAATGATTGTATCAGTCTGCATTCCCACCAGCAGTGGAGAAGGGTTCATTTTCCCCCACAGCCTCTCCAACAACTGTTGTTGCTTGATTTCTTTATGAAAGACATTCCTTCTGGGGTGAGATGCTATCTAAGTGTTGTTTTAATTTCCATTTCACGAATGGCCAGTAAAGTGGAACATTTCTTCATGTTCTGGTAGGTTTGTTGAATTTTTTTCTTTGACAAGTGTTTGTTCATCTCCGATTTCCATTTCTGGATTGAGTCATTGAATTTTGGGACCCTAATGATTTTTAGTTCTTTATACTAAAGAACTATTTTTAGTTCTTTATACAGATAAATTTTAGGAATGATTTTTCCAGGTCTGTGAGGTATGTTGATGGTATTTTGATAGGTATTGCATTAAAACTGTATAATAATTTACTGAGTATGGCTGTTTTCACAATGTTGGTTCTTCCTATTTAGGAGCAGAGAATAGCATTCCATTTTTTGAAACCCTCTAGGATCTGTGTTTTCAGAGTATTGTAGTTTTCATTGTAAAGTTCTTTTATTTCTTTAGTTAGGTTAATTCCCAAGTACTTCATTTTCTTTGGTGCTATCATAAAAGATATTGCTTTTTTTAAATCTCTCTCTATCAGTGTGTTTGATGTTTGTGTAGAGGAATCCTTTTGACTTTTGTATTGCCTTTGTGTCCTGTTACACTACTGAATTTGTGTATTAATTCTAGTAGCTTCTTGGACGAGTGTATTGAATCTTCCAATTAGATTATCATGTCATCTGCAATAATAATAATTTAACTTTTTCTTTACCTATTCTTATTTGTTTTATTTCTCTCGCTTGTCTAATGGCTGTTGCGAATGATTCCAAAACTATATTGAATAGGAATGCCAATAGAGGATATCCTTGCCTTGTACCAGATCTGAAAGTAAAAGACTTCAGTTTTCCCCCATTTAGAATTATGTTAGCGGTTGGATTGTCATAGATGGCCTTTATCAGGTTGAGATAGAGGCCCTCTATTCCAATTTTCTGTGGGACTCTGAACATGAGTAAGTGTTACACTTTGTCAAAAAGCCTATTTTCATCAACTGAGACAATCATGTGATTTTGGGCTGTGGATCTATTGATATAGTGTATTGCATTTATAGATTTGCATGTATTGAACCATCCTTGCACCCCTGGGATGAATCCTACTTGGTCCTCATGTATAAATCTTCTTGATGATTTGCTGTATTCTATTCATGAGGATTTTATTGAGGATTTTTGCATCTATGTTTATGGGAGAAATTGCCCTATAGTTCTCTTTTTCTAGTTGCAACCCTCTCTGGTTTTGATATCAGTGTAATACTTACATTTAAGGAATGATTTTGGGAGGATTACTTCCTTTTCAACCTCATTGAAGGGTTTTAGAAGTATTGGGATTATGTCTTCTATGAATTTGTTGTAGAATGTAGTGGTAAATCCGTCAGATCCTGTGCTGTGCTTTGTCGGTAGCCTTTTTATTACATTTTGTTTTTCCTTGACTGTTATTGCACTGTTGAGAATTCTCATGTCTTCCTAGTTCAGTTCAATTTCTAGGAACCTGTCCATTTCATCTGGGTCTTCAGTTCTTTGAGCATAAAGTTTCTCAAAGTAGGTACTAATGACCCTCTGAATCTCTGTTGGGTCTGTAGTAATTTCACCTTTTTTATTTCTTATTGCTTGAATTTGAGTCCTTTCTTTGCTCTTTTTGATGAGGTTAGCTTGGGGCTTATCAATTTTATTTAATCTTTCAGATAACCAGCTTTTTCACTCACTAATTCTTTGTATTGTTATCTTTGTCTCGATTGAGTTAATTTCTGCTCTAATTTTTATAATTTCCTACTACCTCTTGGGTTTCTAGTTGGGTTAGCTGCTCCATAAGAATATTTATTTGTTCCCATTCAATTTTTTTGTCTTTTTGAGACAAGGTCTCGCTATGCAGTTGAAGCTGGCCTTGAGCTCACTTTTGTAGCCCAGGCTGGTCTTGAACTTGCACCGATCCTCCTGCTCCAGCCTTCCGAGTGCTGGGATTACAGGTGTGAGCCACCACGCCGGGCTTGCCATTCAATTTTCTTAATGTGTGAGTTCAGGGCTCTAAATATCCCTAAAAGAACAGTTTTCATTTCATCACATGAATTCTGGTAGGTGGTGTTTGAATTTTCATTAAATTCTATATATTATTGAATTTCTTATTTTATTTCCTCTATAACCCACTGATTGCTGAGAAGGGTGTTGTTTAAGTTCCATGTCTTTCTGGCATTCTTGTAGTTTCCTTTGCCATTTATTTCCAGTTTCATTGCACTGTGGTCAGATATTGTGCAAGGATAATTTCTGTTTTCTAGAATATACTTAAGCATGTTCTATGCACTAATACTATGTGGTCCATTTAGGAAAATGTCCCATCTGCTGGTGAAAAAAATGTATAATCAGAAGTGCTTGGGTCGAACATTCTGTGTATGTTCACCAAATCTAGTTGTTACAAGTTCTGGTTCAATTCTGTGACTTCCTTGCTAATTGTTTATCTGCTTGCCCTATCTTTTTTGAGATAAAGGAGTATTAAGGTCTCCTGTTAAGATGATAGTATTGGATGCTAGATTTTTCATGTCCATTAAGATCTGCCTTATATAACTTGGTTCTCCCATGTTGGGTACATAAATATTTATGAGTGTTACATCTTCCTCTAAAATTTTTCCCCTAACCAGTATATAGTGGCTTTCTTTACTTCGTTGGAACATCTCGGTTTGAAGTTTATACTGTCTGCAAGCAGAATTACTACTCCTGCTTTTTTTTTTTTTTTTTTTTTTTTTTTTTTTTTTTTTTTTTTTTTTTTTTTTTTTTTTTTTTTTTTTTTTTTTTTTTTTTTTTTGTGGTGCTGGGGCATGTAGTATTGTTTTACATCCTTTCAGTTTCAGCCTATGAGTTTCCTTTGTGAGGTAAGTGTATTTCATGTATACAGCATATTTTTGGATTTTGTTTCCTTATCCTCTCTGTCATTCTATTCCTTTAGTTGGACAAGTGAGTCCATATACATTGATAGTTGTAATTGAAATGTATTCGATTATGATTGACATGTCTTTTGCTTACTACTGTGTAACACTGTTTTCTCCTGTGTTTAATTGGTTGCCATATTTTGTGGGTTCTGTCTGTTCTCATTTGTGAAGTTTGGGTCATTTCTGTCCCCCTCTAAAATGTGTTTTAGTAGTCTGTGTAGGGTTATTTGGCTTTCTATATGCTTCAGTTACCTGAATGTCAGATTGCTTCCTCATATTTGGGAAGTTTTCTTCTATTACTTCTGCCCATGTTCTTTTTATATCTTTTGTATTGACACATTCTTTCTTGTTGAGTCCTATTATTCTTGCTGTTATGGTTTATGTCTATGTGTCCCCCCAAAGCCTCATGAAATCATGGATCAGGGAATTCTAGAGTTTGAGATTTGCCTCATGATCTCTGGGATTATGTATTTTAGTACTGACGAGATTATGGGTGTAGCCTAAGGTGGATAGGCTGAGGCAGAGAGCCTGAATGTAATATAAAAAGAGACAGAGAGACAGACTCAGGATGTTGCTCTCTGCTCCCCTGGTTATTCCTTTCCCTCTGTCACCATTGTTGCTATTCCACTGACCTTAACTGCTGCTCTCTTCCATGTGCCACTCAGCCTTGGACCCAGCCAAATATGGACTGAAACCTCCCATAACTCTGAGTTAAAAACAAACTTTCCTTCCTTCATTTTGGGTGTCGGATATTTGTCCCAGCAATGAGAGAAAAGTAACTAAGAAAGAATTTTGTACCAGAGAAGTGGGGTCCTTGATGTGACTATCCTGGCCATGTGGATTACAAGTTTTAGGAATGGCTTATGGGAAGAAATATGAAAGATTCAGAGATGTTGGCTACAAGAAAAGCACTGGAACAGCTTCATCTGTTCAGTTTAGAATTCAGACCAGAAGACTGGCTTGAATCCTAGGTATAAAGAATGGCTTATAAGCAGAGATAGCCAATATTTCTAGAGATCATCTACTGGCAAAGATCTGGAAAAGCTTCAGCTGATCTATAGAGGAGATTCTGGGCAGAACTCAGACCAGAAGTCTGACATAAAGCCCATCTATAAAGACCAGGTTGAGGATCATTCTTCTGGGAAAAATGGCAGCACTGGTCATTGGACTCCAGAAGATTTGGGCTATGGATTGGCTGAAAATCTGTTGGAATTTTGCTTGTGCTCAGCAGCTGATTAATCTTTCAAGCAGCAAATTATTGGGGTGGTGGCATGGTTGTTATTGGTCGCTTTCAGCCAGATTTATGTTGAAGATTAAGAGCAAAGAACCAAGAAGCATGATTTTAAATGTGAGTTTGCCATAAAGGAAACATCAGGAAAGCAGTGGACTGCAAAGATGGAGCTGAAAGGATCTCCACTGCTGGGAAGAAACCAGAGAATCAAAAGGATGGCCTGAGGGCATCACAAGATGTGGCAGTGCTCTGCCCTTTGCAGCCTCAGAATTACAAAGGAGAAAGGTTTTGGCTTAAGAACAAAGCCACGGCCACCCAAGTACCAAAATGGGGGCAGCAGCCAAACCAGGTTCCAAAATGGCACCAGCATGGAGAATTTGTTCCTCAGAATCAAGGTCAGAGTGTTCATCAATCCAGGCACTCCACTCCTATGGCTAAGAGAGAAGGAAGCCCGGCTACTGCTCCAGCTGGCAGCAGACCTTGGCATTATCCACATGGCAGTGATTTTAGGTATATTGAGAATGCAAGAGTTCTAAGGTTAAGAAGGCTTCCACCTTGATTTCAGAACAAGGCCTGGGAGGCCAGGCAGTGTGCCCCTAAGAGGGCAGTGTTTGAAGCAGAGAGTAAGACACCTATTCAGTGGAAACCCCAGAAGTTTTGAAAAGCCATGAACGTGGATCATGCAAAGAAGGAGCAAAGCTGGCCTAAGAGAGAAGTCATGGAAATTATCACCAAGAGTGTTTCAGGGATGGAGCTGCAGGGAGCCAACTCAGTGCAGACTGTTTTGGGTGCTCCAGTTGGAACTATTGGATTTAACGTTTACCCTGCTGGGTTTTGGATGTGTGTTGGTCCTAGTATTTTGTATTACCTATTGTTTGCAACTTTTGGAATTATAATGTTTATCTTATGCCTTTGAATGTTGGATATTTTTAATTTTTCTATTGTACAGGGGCTCACAGTTGAGAGTTTGCCTTGGATCTTGGAGGAGACTTGGGATTTGTACTTTTCAGCAATGCTAAAACTGTTGCGACTTTGGCAACTCTTCAAGATGAACTAATATGTCTTTTGCATAAAGGGATGTGCATGAGACTTTGGTGGTCTAGGGGAGGAATGTTATGATTTATGTGTAATTGTACACCCAAAGTGTCATGCAATCATTAGGCCAGGACTTCTCGAGTTTGAAACATTTCTCATGATCCCTGGAATTATGTGTTTTAGTACTGTTGGGATTATGGGTCTGAATACTTCTGGGATTATGAGTGTAGCCTAAGGAGGAAAGACTGAGGCAGAGACCCTGAATTTAATATAGAGAGAGACAGAAAGACAGATTCAGGCTGTTGCTCTCTGCTCCCCTGGTTATTCCTTTACCTCTGTCGCCATTGTTGCTATTCCGCTGACCTTAACTACTGCTCTCTACCATGTGCCACTCAGCCTTGGAGCCAGCCAAATATAGACTGAAACCTCCAGTAAGCGTGAGCTAAACAAACCTTTCCTTCCTTCATTTTGGGTATCAGGTATTTGTTCCAGCAACAAGTGAAAAGTAACTAAGACACTCACATTGTTTACTTTTGCATCATCTTGCAGATTTGGAATTATTTTTCCTGCATCCTTGTTGTTTTTAAGAAAGCCTTTTTTACTTTTTCACTAGTTATGACTGTGTCTTCAAGATCTAAAACTCTGTCTTCACTTTCACTCATATAATATTGCCAGCTGGTGATTGAGTTTTTTTTTTCTTGTCTATCTCTTTGAAACTGTTTTATGTGATCTATTTCTTTCCTATATTGCTCAATCAGGGAATCCACCATTCTTCTATTTTCCTTTATTTATTTATTTTTTATCAATGCCTTCTTTAGTAGCATTTAAGTTTTTCATTATAGTTATCCTTGGTTTCCCTACTTCAGGGATTATTTCTACTCTGATCTCCTCTCTACCTTTCTACAGTTGTTCCCTTACTTTAGATGTTATGAAATTAGTGATGTCTTTTTTTTTTTTTTTTACTTCAGAGGTTATTTCTGTTATGACTTCCTCTATACGTTTCTGCTGTTTTTCTTTCACTTCAGATATTAATTGACGCATTTTCTTTTTCACTCCCAGTGTTATCTTTCATCTGCTTTCCTTATATGTTTCTGCACTTGTCCATCTAGCTCAGATGCTACCAATTCAGAGACTTTGTTTGCCAGATTCTTGTTTTCTACAATGGTGCTATTTCCTATTTTTGCACTGGGTGGGTTCGAGCTCTGAGCTTGTATCTTGTTCCTTCTCTTTGTCATTTTGTATGAACTCTGCACTTTGGTGAAGTTATGCTGTTGGCGCCTATCGAAATTTGGGTCTGGATCCACCAGTCTTGATCCCTTCCAGATGTGCCTGGCTGGGTGTGGCTGCTGTACTCGGGTTCTTCCTGCTGCAACTGGGCTCAGGCCAGGTTTGTCAGTGTAGGCATGCATGGTAAAAGTTCCCGTGGCTGAAGGCACTGGGGTGCAAACCAGAGGGGAGGTCCTGTCTGGGCGCAGGCCCGGGTCAGTCAGTGTGCATAGGCAGGGGCTGGGTTCCTTTGGCTGGTGCTAAGGAGCACACACCAGAGGAGAGGTCCTGGGCCTATTTATTGTGTATTTTGAATTATTTACTCTTTCAATTCCTTCAACTAGGGAAACAATACAATGTTTTACTCTGTGAATCTGATTTATTTTACTTAAGATTTTTTTTTTTTTTTTTTTTTTTTTTTTATTGGTGGGACCAGGGTTCGAACTCATGACCTTGCACTTGCCCAGCAGGCACTTGTGCCTCGGAGCTATCTCCCCAGCCCCTTTTTTGTAGATTTTTTTTTTTTTTTTTATTTTACTTAAGAGTAACATCTCTAGCTGTACCCATTTATCTATAAAAGCCTCAAGTTTATCCTCCTTTATAGCAATGAAGTACTCCAATATATAAAAATATGCATTTTTTAAATCAATTTCTCTGTCGATGGACATTTGCATTTTTCTAAAAGATAGCTATTACAAGTTGAGCTGCTATAAACATGGTTGTATATTTATCATTGTGGTATGATAGTTTTAATTATTCTGGACAAAAATACCCAGAAGTAGCATAGCCTGATCAAATGGGAACTCTAATTCCAGTTATTTTGGAAATCTTTGTATATTCTACAGGGAAATCCATTATCTAAGGGCCAGGTGACTAAAATTTTTTCCCATTCTCTGAGCTTTATATTTACTATGTTTGATACGAGACAGGTTACATTAAATAAGGACCAAAGTATATAATAGTCATTGTTCAATAGGAAGAAATTGTTGAAAAGAAAGGGAAAAGAAAGAAAGAAGGAAGGAAGGAAGGAAGGAAGAAAGAAAGAAGAAAGGAAGAAGGAAGGAAGGAAGGAAGGAGGGAGGGAGGGAGGGAGGGAGGGAAGGAAGGAAGGAAAGAAGGAAGGAAGGAAGGAAGGAAGGAAGGAAGGAAACAAAGAAAGAAAATGGAAAACAAGCTTCATATGTAAAGAGGGCAAGAGGAGTTGACAAGAAGGGATCCAAAGGAAAAAGTAGAACCAGATAATATCATAGGTACAAATCATTTATGATGATAATGGTCATTAGATACCAACAAACGTAATAAAAGTTTAAAAAATCCATTGAGCTTTGCAGTCTAGTGAAATTTTTTTGTTTTTTCTTTATTTGTTTATTCACTTATTTTCATGGCCGGCTCAGCCCGCCCCAAGGGCAGGGCTGGCGCAGCATGTGGTGCCGGGGGATCAAACTGCGGTCCCTGAAGCCGCCCAAGCTTTCCCAAGCAGGCGCTTTAGACCACTGAGCCATCCCGCCGGGCCCTAGTGAAAGTTAACATGTGGAAAATAAAATATTTAAAATTACTGTTCTTATACTAACAATAAAACAATTCCTGTTCATGCTATGGTTTGTGTATCTATTTTCAAATATGACGTGAATAGTTCACTGAGATAAAACTATAGACTAATTTCTAAGGGATATGTTGTGCACTAATTTATAAAGACTGTTGAATGCTTTTTGTCTTTCATGTCCTATATTTGTTTCACTGAATTTAATTTCAGTGCATTAGCACCAGCATATCATGTGGTTATCACTGAAGTTTACATTTCCAAATTCTCTTACGTATGCCCCTATTTGAACAATAAAATTACATGCTTACTACTGCACTAAAATTGCAGATGCCTGCGGTGCCAGCCTGGCCCCTGGGGCGGACTGAGATGGCAGTGGAGATGAAGTGTGGTGGCACACACCTGCAATCCCAGCTCTTGGCAGGCTGTAAACAGATTCACTGTGAGTCGAATCTAGTAGTAAGACCCTGAACACTCTGCAAACTCTTCCCTAAAATACAAAATAAAATAAATAAAACAAAATTGCAGAGAGTTATTCCAGAATCGACCTGAACTATCAGTAACTAGATAGTATTTATTTATTCCTTCAGTTCTGGCTAATAATTTTCAGATTTTGCTTACAGATTTGTTGCCCTGGTAATGCTAGGGTCCAAAAGCTGTCGGTTTTGTTCTGCTTCGCTTTGTAGCTTTATTGATTCTCCACATAGCTCATGCAATCACAAGGCTTTAAATATAGCATTAATACTCAAAGATAGAGGTTCAGGGACATTCTGTCCTTTGGACCACAGAATCATATTTGAAATGTATGCCCAATGTCAATACTTAACATCTAAAGTCTATCACTAGTTGAGTTTATGATCATTTATCAAACTCTGCCCCATTAAAAATTGTAGTTTATTTTTCCTTTCGTCATTTCACTTTCAGGTTCTCAGCAGTACTGTAAACTCCATAGCCATTCTTCTCATCAGAGTCTGACAACTGTAACCCCTTCACCTGCTTCCGGTTTGGTTAAGTTGCCAGAATCATCATCGTGCTTGTCAACACTATCGTTTTTGGACTGGTAACTCAGTGCCTTCTCCTAGTATCCCGCCTTTGCTTTTTCCCTATTGTGGTCCTTTATGTACATCATGAGAAGTCATCACTTTTGTAAAGCATATCTGATTTTGTCAGTCAGATCACATTGGCTTTAGAAAGCATTTCAAAGGTTTGCCTATCTCAAAAGGGGCCAAGTACTTTTTTTTTTTTTTTTTTTTGTCTTTTTGAGACAGGGTCTCGCTATGCAGTTGAGGCTGGCCTTGAGCTCACTTTTGTAGCCCAGGCTGGTCTCAAACTCACATCAATCCTTCTGCCTCAGCTTCTGGAGCGCTGGGATCACAGGCGTGAGCCACCACGCCTGGCGCTAATTACTTTCAATACCCACTATTATTAAAACAACACCACATACACGAATGACACAAGATCATACTCTTTTTCATGCTGATTCAAAGCCACAACTCAGTCTCAGCCCTTGTCCATTGGGCTTTCATACTCACTTCATGCCAGGAAGTGGAGAAAGAGTGTTGCTATAAAGTGTGGGCTGGATTTGGAGCTTAGCTCCTGAACAGTTGGACGTTCTGTGTGGTGCAACTCAGCCACACAGCCACATGTGACAGTGAAAAAATTGGAACTGGGATGTTCTTGCCTAGGCAAAGAGCTACATTTTTTGCAGAATCAAAGCCTTGAGACAAATAGGCACGCTACCTAGGTAATTTGGATCATGGTTGGTTTCTTTGATCTGATTTCCTAAGATTCTCTCCTTTTGACCCCCATTGTACTACAGGAAACTTCTTAATGTTTTAAATAATAACGATTGTGTCCTATGCCACTGATGATTCATGCTTTGCTTAATGTGAGCGCCTGTCTGACCATCTCCATGACACTCACCCTCCAGGCTCTCAATGCATTTCTCAAACGTCACACAATCCAGTAGGTCTTTGATTCTCGGACTAATCTTTCCTATTGCTCTTTATTATATTCTATTTTCTCTGTAGAACTAATGTCCGTTATTTATTTATTTTGTCAGTTTATTTCCTTTATAGACTCTAAAGCATATGCTACCATTCACTCTGTTAATATTAAAATTATGAATAACAGAATGGATTAACGCATGTATTTATCATGTTATCCTGCTCAATATTTTGCTGTTTCTCTACATTTTATTTATTGTAAAAATCACAGTGAATTTTCCAGTCTCCTATACTCTTGTGAGTATTGATCAAAACATCAGCCCACTTTTCAGTGGCTCCTGCAATAATTGACACATTGGAAAAGTGGCAGAATTGCGATTCTATACAAAATGCTTTAGCCCTAAGAAAGTGTCTCTAGGTCTTCTGAGACTCACTGGGTTAACTTCTTATCTTTTAGCAACTACTGGAAATTAGAGCTGTTGCTGTTTTCTGTGGGTATTGCTGCATTCCTATTCCTTCCCTGTTGCTGTCTTCTCTGCACTCCTGTGCTGAGCATGATTTTTCTATTACCAACCTCAGCGCTGGGCTACTGCTAAGACAACTGTGGTATGCCCATGGGTTGCCAACCACACAGTCTCTGGCTCAGCAATTGTGTGATTTCTTGCTTAGCTCCTACTGACTGCCATGTGTCCAGATCCCACCAAGAAACTCAAATTGTTCCTTCTGCCTCTTGTGACCCAGTTTAGGCTACCACCAACATAAAATGGATGCCTAATGATCCCAGTTCATACCTACCACTCCCGCCCAAGCCATCCTGTGTCTTCTAGATTTGAATTTCATATCTGATAGTAGTTTCACTTTGATCTGTATCCTCCATTGTAGCCAACTAGGGATGAGTTGAATGTCAGTGTTCACCTTAGAGTCTAGTAGCTTCTATTTTGTGACCTTTATCTTTGGGGATTTTAAAGCTTATTGTCACTCAGAAGGATGTGGTTTTTGTCTCTCAATAATTTTGGTTTAAGTTAAGTTTTGTGATTATTAGTATGGAATTTTTCACTAAGAGTATACTACCACCTTAAAAAGAAATGTAAATAAAAATTCCTCTTTTGTAAAGAAAAAAAGTGCTGTAGCTGAGAAGGATTCAGTGGAGTTGAGATTAAATATGTAGCTATGCAATCAGTTCTTCTTTGTACTTAGAACCTAACTCAGATTTTGTAGCTTAATATTCATTTTGCTCTTTTAAAAACTTATTTATTAAAGCAAAGATATCAACATCATCAAAAAATCACACACAAAACCCAAAAATCTGTATGTCTCTCTGTGAAAGGAGTATGTGTATTTTGGTAAAAAGATGAATTTTTATTCTTCTGATTATTTGTATGATATAAATTGAAATTAAAGATATTTAAAGTAACAAAATTTACTATGCATTGAGTTCATGATTTTTTAACATGTTAAAATAACAAGATAATTTGTTGAGGGAACACATGTTTTCCAGCTTTGATATACTATTACCCAGAGACCTAGTGATTAATAATGAATGGCAATGTAATATCAGCAAATCTTGGTTTCTAATATTTAATGCAATTCGTGAAAGTATTTACATATAAGACATTGCTTTTTAAACCACAATGCATTGCTTTTCATATTGCTATCCGATTGGCTATGTTCATATGATTACCACATTTCTCAAACTCTCATTTCTTCAGTCTTTCTACTTTATTTATTTATTTATTTATTTATTTTTGTCTTTTTGAGACAGGGTCTCACTATGCAGCTCAGGCTGGCCTTGAGCTCAGTTTTGTATCCCAGGCTGGTCTCGAACTCGCACTGATCCTCCTGCCTCAGCCTCCTGAGTGCTGGGATTACAGGCGTGCGCCACCACACCTGGCTTCTACTTTAATAGTGATATATACTAATAAAAGAATTGTCTTCTTTGTGGACCACTGACACTGACAGGAGCCACATGGAATGTGTACAGGTACAAAGCTTCATGGTCTCTCAGAACTGCTGTTTAAAAACTCTTTTAGGTACCTATTTTTAGATATGAAATATGTTTTTCTTTAATTACTTGTCTATTATTTTTATATAAATGTTTATTAACCTAACATATATATATGTGTATATATATATGTGTGTATATATATATATATATATATATATATATATATGCAAAGATAGACATAAATCCCCAATTTACCTTTATTCACTATTTTTGAAGTAACCACTAAACTAAGATCATTCTATAACAAGGTAATAAAGTAAGAATTAATTGAAAAACTTTAGTGAAAATTGTTCTATGGTTTTGAGCTTCAGAAAGTTCCTTCCTTTTGAATAACGTTAGCTGGAAACAGAAGGCTGGAAGGCAATAAGAAGAATATACATGGGGGAATTGAAATGAACTACTTTAAAAATGATACTTTTAACGTGATTTTATTTTAATGTAAATACAGAAGTAAATGAAATCACAAGCTACATGATGTCAAAGAAAAATCCTGGTCGTAGTTCGAAAGGGAAAATAAAGTGAGTCGTGCAATCACGTAAGCTTTTTTAACTGTCTACTTGTCATATGCTGGATCTTACATTTGTGGAAAAGTAACAACGCTCTTAAGCCTCATGCTGCTCACTCATAAAGCATACCCAATTAAAAATTGAAGAAATGTGCACAATTAATAATTTGACTACAATATCAGTTATGCATAGTAAGTACATTAGAATGAATTACTATTTAGCAACCTTTGCTTTGTGTTTGTGGGATTATATGCCTCTTGTGTGAGGTCACATGATTCTTCCGAATGAACTCAGGCCAAGTGGTACCTGCTTTAGCCCAAGACATGTGAAGATATATAATTTCAGGGTAAAATTTTAAGTGTTGTATCAGTAAGCTTTCAACCTTCTGACAAATTACTTGACATCAAAACTTCAAGAATGAGAGGTTAAATCTGGTTCATGCTCTCAGTAGTTTCAGTTCATGGTATGTTAGACATACTATTTTAAGCCCATGCTAAGCAGAAACACCATGATGGAAGGATGTGGCAGAGGGAAGCCATCCCCCTGGAGAGGTAGGGAATAGCAGGGGAAATGTAGAGAAATGACAGATCCCTCAGAATTGCTCTGCAAGTGACCTCTTTCACCCAGATACATCCCACCTCCTAAGGGTCCATTCAGCTATGAATTTAACCCTGGATTAATACAGTGATGAGGTTAATTCATTCATGATCCAACACTTTTCAATGCAGATCTTAATCCAATGAAGTTTACAATGGCAATTAACCCTCAAAAGTGTACCTCTTGTCATTTGACACCTAAATACATCTCCTAAATTATGTTTCATCTCCAAATACAGACAATAGAAAGTGGTAATTCCTCCTGCCCTGATGGAACTATCTCATATACAACCCAAAGTACAGAATTTCCTTGTGAAAAGTTTTAAAGCTTCCAACTTTGTTCAAAATTACAAATCTACTATCTTCTCTGAGACTTAACACAACTTACCTATGGGCCCCTGTGATTTTTTTTTTTAGTTATATAACCCATATATATAAAATCACAGAGTAGATATCCATATTGTCAAGGCAGTATAGAGCAATAGAAAGTAATCAGACAAAAGAAAGATGAGACATATATTACATTTGTAGCTCCAAGTCAGCGCTCAGGCCATGAGGTATGGAAATGTGAATTTCAAAGAGTTTGGGAAGTCTTACCCCTGTGGCCTTACTGGTTGTAGCCCATGTGTACTCTTTTTTGGGTTGGTTTTGCACCCTATCCCTTCAGCCTTCCTCCATTTTATATTGCTATCATCTCTTTTTTGCAGTTTCCATTACAATTTTATTTAGGTCTCACAACTTCACATATCATCTTCATGTCTTGCCTACAGGGATCCTGACCCTGCTTCACATGGGCTTCTCAGGTCTTCCTTTGACATGTGGATAGAAGCCTTCCATACACCCTAATTCTTGTATTTTGTGTAAGCCTGGAAAACAATCCTTATGGGGATGATGTGAAAGTGTACAAGTAGTGTAAGTATGGGCCAGCTCCATCTGGATTATGTCTTTAGTGGACTTTAAAAGCTTGAATAACTCAGCAAGGTGAGATAATCATAGAGAAGCAACATCTTGGGACACTCTCTCTGTAAGAGTAGAGCATACCACCACTTTGGTCTCAACAGAAAATGTTTGAGATCATATCCTCACCCCCTTGATCTTATGATACGTAGGATCTGGCAAACTTTAAGACGCCCCTAAGGTATAAATTAAGTTGTCCTGATGCAAATAACTTAGTTTCTTTTATTTATTTTTATCTTTTTTTCTTTCTTTCTTCTTTCTTTCTTTCTTTCTTTCTTTCTTTCTTTCTTTCTTTCTTTGTTATAGGATATCACTACACAGTTCAGTCTCATAGTTATCCTCCTGTCTCAGACTTCTCAGTACTGGGATTACAAGAATGTGCCACCACCACCGGTATCTGGGTCAGCGTGATGCTCCCAGTGATCTAGGCCAGCACAGCATGGAATGCCAGGTATCAAACTTGGATCCTTGTGCCTGTGAAGCACACACTTAGACTGTGGAGCTATTTCCCCCATACTTTGGTTTCTTTTAAATAGAACTAATTTATTCAGCAATCACACTTTCTTTGACCCCCCAAACACAATTTCTTAGCCAAATCACAATTTCTTTTAATCTTTCTGCTTTGATGCCTGCTCCTAATTCTTACTATAAGTCTCGCTAATTCTAAGCAAGAATACTTATACTAGTGAATAAAAATTGTGCTACCTTAAAATTTCTTCCACTAGACTAGTTAGTCCATATCCTCTGACTTCAGGCTCATCCAAAGTTTTAGGCTCATCATATATTGACAAATTATTTGCCAGAATGTGACATGAATGAACTTTAGTCCAATTCTTTTTAGAGTTTTCATTTTAATCTCAAATGTTACCAACACACACCTATTGTCTGCATTTCTAACAGCATCCTGGTCTTTTCATGTCAGGTCATATTTATCCATAAAGTTATATCGACACTATTGTAAGCTTTTTCTAATTAGCTTCTCAAAAACTTTCAAATCTTCACAAAAACACGCCTAACGATTTCTGACCATATAATAAAACTAGACACAGCCATTTCTTGGAATTAACTTTTATATTTTTATTACTTCACAAACTACTTAGCATAAACAACTCTAGGATGAAAGATTTATTTTGGCTCATGGTTTTTCTGTTTGTTTGTTTGTTTGTTTGTTTCAATTCTTGGTTGGTTGGTTCTATTATTTTCAGATGCAAAGTAATTAGAAAAATCATAGCATAAGGACATAGAAAAGAAAATCTTCTTGCTTCATAGCAAACAGGATGCAGAGGGAGGGGAAAAGTCAGAGAAAAACCTCCCCTTCAGTCGTGCCCCCAGAGACTTATTTCCTACAGTTATGTCCCAATTCTTCATCACCAAATGAGCTATGAAGTCATCAATTGACTACTCTGTTGGTGAGGTTAGTAACCTAGCAATTCCGTTACCTCATCCATAAACCACACATCCATATAGAATCAATAATACCTGTCCTAAATGTTAAGACATCTTTAATTTGCTCTAAATTTCAATTATCAACAATGGATATTATTCTTGATACAAGAAACTCTATTAGTTTAGAAACTAGATTAATGGCAGCATGGTGAAAAGCAATAACAAATATGTGAAGAAAATATAGTATGAAAATGCTTTTGTTTTAACCAACACATCTTTATGACTAAAAACCCTGAAGAAAACAGAAATGGAAACACCATACCTGAATATGATGAAAGCTGTTTATGACAAATCAATAATCAACATCATACCACATGGAAAAAACAAAGGCATTCCCCCTAAAATCAGAAATAAGATGAGGATGTCCATTATCACCTTTTTTTTTTAAATTCAACATATTACCTAAAAAGTTAGCCAGACCAGTTAGGCAGAGAAAATGTATAGAGTACACATACAGGAAAGAAAGAATTAAAATTGGCATTGTTTGTAGATGCATCATACTCTATATATAAGATCCCAAAGAAACTCTTAGAAGTAATAAGGAATATCAGAAAAGTAGCAGATGCAAGATCAACATTCAAAAATTGTTAACATTTGTGTACAACAACAACAAACAGGTTGAGAAGGAAATTATGAAAATAGTGACATTCCCAATAGCACCAAGCAAAATAAAGAACTGAGAATTACCCTAACCAAAGAAATGGAAGACCACCAAAAAGAAAGGAAAATATAATATCCTGGAAAAGAAAATTGACTAGAAAACCCAAAAATGGAAAGATGCCACCTGCATCTGGATATGCAGACTCAGTATCATCAAAATGATCATAATTCCAAAATTGTTATGCATATTTAATACAGTCACGATTAAACAGCAATAGCATACTTTATAATTGTAAAGAAAGCAACCCTAAAATTAATATGGAGCCAGAAAAGACTCATATAGCAAAAGCAATTTTGATTAATAAATGAAAGCAAAGCACAACAAAGCCTGACTTCCAGCTAGACTACAAAATAAAGGTGATAAAAATGTCATGGTAGCTGAAAAGTCTAACCAGGAGATATAAAAATTAAAGCCATATTAATATACTGAGCTGTACAAGGCTCAAGTCAACAGCTTCTGACATTTCCAATTCTCCTGATAACACACTACCGTTACGGACTATTGGACTATATATACACCTACTTTCTCTTAGTTCACTATGGGAAGAAAGATTTGTACTAGTATTGCTTAGAAAAGATACCATTCCTGCATCTTGTACTCTGAACAACTAGTATGAAGACAATACTATGCAATTTATTAATTATTGTAACTGTCCTACTAACCTGTTTTGAAACTGACTCATTATTTCTTTCTCATTAAAATTAATAAAATTTTAAAAAATTAAAAATCCAAAAAGCCCAGAATGGCAATGAAAGCAAAATAGGCATGTGGAACAATATGATAAAACTGAAGAAGCAGAAACTTTCCCAGATATATTCAATTTTTTGATCTTTAACAAAAAGACCAAAAGTGTAGTTGGTAAAGAGATAATCTATTCCATAAGGGGTGTGGGGTGAGCTGGTTTGAAAACAGGTCCTCATCTTTCACCATATACCTTACTTAAAACAAAGATAGATCATAGATCTAAACACTGAGACAGGCACATTAAATATGTTACAAGATAAAATAAATAAAATACTTGAAAATATTAGTATATGAAAGAAATGAAGAAATATCTACTTTTCTTTTCTTCTTCTTTTTTTTTTCTTTTTTGTTTTGTACTTGGCACTTTGTGTTTGCCTGGAAGGCACCTGGAATTTCTAATCAGAATATCACTTGCCCAACAATTAGCAGCAAAAAACTCAACAAACAGGATTATAGTAGACTAAAATCTCCTGAAGCACCTGTACTATAAAAGAATCAATCAACAGAGCGGAGATACAACCTACAGAATGAGAAAAATATTTGGCAGCTTCTCCTTAGACAAATGGCTGATGTCTAGACTATATAAATAACAAAAAGAAAAGAAAGATCAGTCATAAAATGAGTAATAGAATTGAAGACGCTTCACAGGGAAAGAAGTGCACATAGTTCAACAAATATGTCAGAATATATTCCATATGTCGGGATATAGAGAAATGCAAATTAAAACAATGCTGAAATTCCAACTTATTCAAAAAATGGCAATCAGGGGCTGGGAGATAGCTCTGTGGCACAAGTGCCTTCTTGGAAAGTGAAAGGTCGTGAGTTCGAAACACATTCCCCGCCCCCCAAAAAATGTGGCCATCATTCATGTTATGGTTTGTGTCTAGTTGTTCTCCTCACCAAAGCTTCTTGCAGGCATTGGGGCAGGCTTCTAGAGTTTGTGATTAATTCATGATCCAATGTTGGGATTATGACTGTGAGTGCTATGCCCACCCTGGGGCAGAGAGCCTGAATACAATATAAGGAAGGGAAAGAGGCGCTCTAGCTGTCATAGTCACTGCTCCTCCCTTTGCCCTTTGTTGTTCTGCGCCATTAACTGTTGCCCTCTACCATGTGCCACTCTGCCTTAGAGCCAGTCAGGCAGATGTACTCAAATATCTACTATAAGCTAAGTAAACATTCCCTTCCTTAATTTTGAGTGTCAGGTATTTTCTTTCCCAAAATGAGAGAAAACTGAGACAACTAACAAATCAAACAATAACAAATGATGGTGGGGTTGTGGTGAAAAAGTAACCTCCTTCATTGTTAGTAGGAATACGAACTAGTGCTTTCATTTTAGAAATCAGTAGATTTGTCAAAGAACTGAAAATAGAAATTCTATGTGACATAGCTTCTAAGTGTCTTTCCCAAAGAGCTTACTTACATCATCACATTACAGCAATACGTATTCACCAATGTTCATAGTAACACAACTCAGAATAGCCAAATCTTGGAAACAGCCTATATAATTATTAACAGATGATTAAATAAAGAAAGTGTGGTATCTGTATGTGATGGAATACTACTCATCTATAAAGAATGAGACAATTTTAAGAAAATGGTCGAATCTGGAAAATATGATGTTGAATGGAATAAACCAAGTTCACAAGCTTACACCCAGTGTGGTATCTCTAAATCAAAGTACAATAGAAGAAAATGATCAAGGATGAATGAAAGAGTACAAGGGGTGGATCTTTTACAATAAGGAAGTGATACAAGAGACAAGAATGAAGGGTGAACAGGAGATGAAGGTGAAATAGCAAGAATGAAGGTATTCCATGTACATGGGCCCAATAAACCTAATTAATGTATACATTATAGGCTATAACATGAGGTAAGGCAAATAATACCAACAGGGATGAAAAATGGGATGGGGAAGTGGACAAGGAGAGAGGATTAGGAGAGGAAATTAAAAAAAGAAAAAAATATGCTATAACAGATACGTGCATCCACGCCCAATGCCAACTTTAAACTCAATGAACTATAAACATGGATGTTTTATTTTTGCAAAATAAAAACTTTAAAAGAGAATTAAATTTCTTTGTAAAAGTTGCTCAAACTTTTAACTTATTTAATAGTAAAAAATGAGCCTGATTATTCTAAGCAGGACTATTTATACATATAATTTCTGCTTTTAAAGAACATCTGATGATAAAGAAATACCAAGAACAATATTCTAGGGAGGTACTTATGTCCTATAAGTTGTTATTTGATTTTTTTTAAAGTTTCAAACATTTGACAAAACCTTAAACAGAGTATATACTGAATTTGTAAATATAAAAGACATAACAGCCACGAAAAAGGATAAAAATGACCACTGTTAGACAAATGTGATCTACTTTGTTTAGTAGTGACTTAAAGAGCAAAAAGATCTAGAAAACCAGAGAAAAGAATGAATCTTTTTAAAAAGAAATGGTAAAAATAAATACATAGAAATTGTGTTTTCCGACATACATTTTAGTATGTGCTTAGCAAAAGGAATATATACTTAACGCTTGCCATCATATCAAACAGTGTATTGCAAGTAGTGTTGAGGCTAACTAGGGAGAAAGCCATAGTAATCAATTATGGTCCCTTTGAACTCTCATAGGTTGCTGAGGGGGATACCAGGAATCTTTCAGAAGCAAGAAATAATTTTATGACCAAGAATTAGGAAAAACAGCCTGAGGAATCTCTGGGGGAATAACTCAGACGATGCCCATCTGGACTATTTTTAATGTTTGCTCTAAAAATTTTAGTTATTGTAGGTTTTTCTTTTCACTTCCTTGTTTCTTAAGAGCTTTTGATGTTCCAATTCATGCTACCCAGTACATCAGGCTAGACTTTATGCAGGGCCAAAAATAAAATAAAACTTTTAAATTTTGAACCATTCTTATAGGATAAATGTTGTAGGGAACCAAATACATGTTCCTTTATCTCTACAACTAGTCATATGCAACAGATAAATTTCACATATGTATATGAGAAACACTGATTTTTATATTAATCCTGATATTTATATTAAATTAGATGCATATTAAAATTTCTTTAGGGACTGGGGAAGATAGTTCCATGGCACAAGTGCCTTCCTGGCAAGTGCAAGGTTGTGAGTTTGAACCATGGTCAAACACACACACCAAAAAAATGGCTTTAGAAAGAATTGTGTGAATGAATTTAGACAAAAAAAAAAAAAAAAAATGGATTAGTAGTTAAATTGTAGTCTATTTTGCTTTTGAACCAAAGATTAAAATTTTTGAAACTTTGTCTTTGCCAAGGTAGATATTTTGGTTTTTATGCATTATTATTTAGATTACATTTCAGTGTGTGATTGTCCTCTTTCTAGTGAAAACCATACAGGTACGTCTTCATACACAAATTGGACATGGACACTCATCACCTTAAATTATTACTAAAAATTATTTCTTTTTCACCTTCCCTCCTCCAGACCCCTGCTACACGGGCCCTGTGGAAGCACTCCTGTATATTTTCCTTGAATCATTATTCACCTGCATCTTCTTCTAATGGCTTTTTTTTTAATACCATCCATCCACTGGTCATAGTTTTCCTCTCACTGTGATTCCAGAAAACTGCTTGTCTTTGCTTACTTCTAGCTAAAGAACATAACTAATTTTCTATGTGACTACCTTTGTATTAAGCTTTTACTGAATGATTTACATAATAGAATAAGAAAAAAAGAGGAAAATACATTTTCAAGACCTATGAAAAAGAACTGTTTGAATTGTTTCTGTGCTCTGAATGTTTGCAAACACAGCCGGGAACTCTGAGTTCCCAAAATTTCTGAGAAATCTTTCTAGCTCCAGAATTCCACTTCATTTATATAACAGAAGCAAACCATGCTTGCATGCTCAGAATGTATCAAAGACACTTCTGTACTTTGGACACACAGTTTGCACAAAGTCCAAGAGGGAAAATTTTACTTTAATTGGACCTAAGAGCTACTTTATTGTCCATTACACAACTGGCTTTCTTCCTTGATCTGATGATGGGAACATCCTTTGTTGTCAAAAGAAACACTGCCCACTCATGAAGTACCTTCAGGCCCTCAGGGATGAAGATAAGCATTGCATTTAGAATAAAGACAAGTAGATTAATTGACCACGTGTGTCCCAGATCCTGGATTATTAGATCTCAAGGAACACCCCATGCCATGCAGCAGCAATCAAGGCCAGGTAAAACTGTGCCAACCTCAGGACAGTTGTTTCTCATTCTTTATATTGGCAAGAGATAAAGACACTGCAGCCTGCATGAAATTGGTACTGGTATATGTTCTCTATTCTTCATTCTCTGTAACCAAATGCTTAGACAAGTATATACGGTCACATAAACAAGAAAAAAGTGTTTTTCAAATTGAACATATTATACATATTGATATGAGGAAGAAAACACATTTTTTTTTACTTTTCTAGTATGCATTTTGGCTTAAAAGACACCCAATTCATACTCATAAAAAGGTCACCATAATTGAGTTTTAAATCGCTTAATTTAATTCTGAGTCAGATTTCAAGCGAAGACTTCTACCAAATGGTAACATTTGTCCATTTACTAAAATTAGTTGTTCCTAAAGGGAAATTCCATGCTCTAAATTTACAGGGCAAAACTGCTTTTTTTTCTTTCAAAATGTTAATTTTAAGTACGAGGCTCCAGAAATGACCATGCCATATTAAGTAATCCATTCAGCTTGTGAAAACGAAGAAAGATTGAAAGAACCCATGCTCCCTACAGAACTATGCTCACTTATACATTAAAAACTGTTCATAGTATCTGTGTGTGCATTTTGTCCCTTGTAGGGATCCTCTCAATGAATATTTTTTTAAATGTTCTTTACAAATTCATATCAAGAACACTAATTAGTGGTTCAGTGGTATAATATCACAGACTCCAATGTTGTTTAAATAATAAAATCATGCGCCAAATTCATTGCAAGAGGAAGGGGTAGTGGAAGGCAGTGGCAGTGGAGAGAATATTACATTCAATGATCAGGCAGAGAATTCACGTCATTTTCTCAGGAGCACTGAATGATACATGGTGTCAAGCTTACCTCTGAGTCTATAAGGGATATAAAGTTGGAATCATTTATGCCTCCTGGCAAGTCCCTACTGTGCCTGGGATACCCAGAGATACATCTTATTCCCAGGGCTAGTATGGACATGCATCTCCGCATATGCATCATGACAAATGTTGCCAATAACCGGTTTCAAACTGTGACATAGTTCATCCTGTTTGGGGCTCACCACTAAAGTGCCTTCAAGAAAGAGTATACAAGACACCCCTTCCTCAATTTGATTGTTCCATCACGCATTCATCTGTATGGAGGCATTGAAATGTGGCAGCCAAGTCTTATTAATGGAACATTTGCATAAGCTCAGTTGAGTCCACTTTTATGAAGCTCCTACAAGAGGTCGAGCATTAGTTCAGTCCTTACTTTCATTACTAGTGCAGAAATTATCTGTGTAAAGAAATAAGTGTGGCATATAAAAACAATAGCCAAGTGAGGCTCTGTTAACTAGGTCTGTGGAGTTTTGTTTGAAGCAATTTAATTTAAATGGTGTAGCTCTGATTTCCTCTGATGTGGTGGGTCTAAATCCTCACTCTGTAAGCCTGGTTTTGCATGCAGTTAGAAACGTTGCAGCATCTCAAAAATGTTGATATGATTCATCACTGCAGGCTAAGAGACTTGCTGTGGTCAGTGAAAGAATGAAGCCCAGGAACAACAGATCAAACACTTGGTCAACTTACTGGTGTCATAATTTGGAGAAACCTAAAAAATGTTATGATGCTTCAGCTGAGTTTATGCAACTGTTCCATTAATAAAGTGCATCTGGGAAAAGCAGACTGACATGTTGTTGCACTGAGTTCCTCCCTTTCTGGATCTCAGAGTTGGCTTACTTAGCATTTGTGTCCGCATCCTGAAAGTGTTACCGCTGTTGGCCCCCCTGCCCTTGATTCTTCCGACAAGATAGGATTTTGAACAAACATGATGCCCTCTCACACAGCACATGTTTCCACCACAGCATCATAATGGCAGATAAATGAGAAGTAAGGAGCGGGGCACCCCAGTTTGCCTACAGTGTCACAACATGGCCTCGATCAATCTTTGAGTGCTCTGACACGCTGACAGAGATATGATTAAATATTGTCATTTCTAAAGACAATGCTTGTTCTGTCCATTTTTTTTCCACGAATTATAGAGGCTTCTTGACCTTGCACATAAGGATTTCTGAAGTTAATCTCAGCTCACGTCTTTGCCCAAGAAAAAATAACTGTCATTAGCTGCAAAGTGACAAACAGTTGTATACAAAGCATGTTGAAGACGAGAATTGGTGAATCACTGACTCCTGATCAGCCCGTAGAAGACTATTGACAATCCCACAGGGGAACATATTGTGGTTCAAAATAAAATAATCTTTGAGTATTTTTCCTGTTCAGCCAACAACTTACATGTTTAGCATTCAGCTCCCTAAAGAGTTTATGATTTCCATATATTCTAAATTTGTACATGTTCATTAAACCAGCATACTAGAGCTATTTGTGAACCAAATCTCACTCTGCTGTCATAAGATTAAAATCTAAAATATTTCAGTAGTTTTATTAAAGTAAGTTTGAAATGTTACTTGAACTTTGGATATTGAATGAAAATAAGTATTTTTTGGAGAAGTGAGTGCAAAGAACTTCGTCTTCCTTATGTTGCTAAGCTCCTTGCATTCTCTCAGATATAGGCAGAAATCCACAAAGTCTCACCATTGACACTGTATCAATTCGGCAGCAGGCATAACTGGCAAAGCCTCTCTGGAGAAAGTTTTCTGGACAGAGGAAGCCCAGTGAAACTGGAGACAGGGATTTGTGCAAAAATTCACTGCAAATTATGTGAAAATATCTTCGTTACAAATTTTAGACAGCAGCCACAGGAAAGTGCATGCATGTGTGTGTAAGGGCAAGATGTTCATGTTCTTACATGCATCTATCATCAAAAGATTGTTCTGGGAATATTTTGGCTAAGACTTTCCTACTAAGTAATTATTGACTGTACTGCTTTGAACAATTTACATGCCATTATTTTCAAGAAACAATAACGTAAAATAATACAGTAATATGAAACTCCATGGGAGGCAAAGTAGATCGTTAACTGCCACTCCAGCAATTTCTATTTAACAAGGGCTGCTAGAATTATGTTTCTGATTTCTCTCAACAAAAATCAAATGAGTGGAACAAAGCACAGATTTTCTTTCTATTTGTGCTCGTTTCAACAGAGTACACAGAGTTCAAATGCAGTTCTACATCATTTGTTAATAGCACAATGTGTGGCTTCTTCAGCAATAGCTTGGGAGGAAAATAACTTTTATTAATTTACTGTCAGACATCCATCCTCTATAACTACTGAAAACTTATCCTGTGCCTTTGTAGAGTAGAGGCACGTGAAATACCTGGCTTATAAAAAGCCTAGCCCCTAGGTGGGATTTAAGAGGTCATGCTTTGCTACGCTGTAGAGAAAGTATAAGAAGCTGAGACATTTATGTGCAGTGAAAACTACTTTCTCAAGTGATTTTCAAACTGGACAAATTCTTCTTTTGTCAGCTAGAATTATATATAGTGAGATATGATTTTATTCAGTGGAAAAGCTGAAACCGTTTTGCTGCCATGAGCTGCAGATGTACACAATCTCACATCATGCTACTACCTTCACTGTCACCATGCAGTTGCTTTCTCTCTCTCCACTCTGTCATCAGGCCCAGTGCAGTGCAGTTCAGTTAGACAAGGAAAGAATCATCGACAAGGAGAATGGCAACAGGTAAAAAATAAAATAAAGTCTTTCAATATCTGGGGAAAACAAGACAAGGAAACTAAATTATTGATGAAGAAAGAAAAAAAGCAATCATGAAGGAAATCTCCAATTCTTACATTTCTGTATTTCTTAGAAAAAGGAAGAAAAGCTATTTCAGTAGGAAAAATAAAGCAACTGATGCACTTGGAAATGAACAAGATGTTGCTGTGTCTCCGAAAACAAGGAAGTTTTGCTCTGGGAAAAACCAATAAAGTCAAATATAAAAGAAAGTTGAAGTATATTAAGATCAAGGTAACCTCAAGATCTAGGACTAAACTGAGTATCCAGCTAGAAAATAGTGAATGATAAATTCAGTGGCAAATAGACTAATAGAGTTTCATCAAACATATTCAGATAGATTTTCCCCATGGAGTATCATGTACTTTCTAGGAGATCAGGGCTCACTATCATATACTTGTCATCCACTTGTTCTTATCAAGAAAACATTGTGAATGTCTGCTGCACAAGCACAACGAATATTGTTGAATTCTGATCTTTCCATTATCCTTGGAGAGCAATATGCAATGAGACATAATTCGCTTTTATAAAATGAATGATTTGGTTGCTTAGTGTTTCCCAAAGTCATCACTCTGAACCCACAGTTATTACCAAAGACAGTGTACGCTATTTTGAGGTCCCTTGACTGTTGGTAAATGTGGTCTGCAGCACAATCATGTGATTCTGAGCCATCTGCTTTTATTATGCTCCAGAACCACTTGCTATAGCTGTCTAAATATAACATATTGTGCTTATGGCCAAATAATAATGTGACTCAAGATCAAACATTGCACGCATTCCAGGCCTAGTCTTGGGCTGCCTTTAGAGGTGCTGTGGTAACCTGCTAAATCTATTCATCTGATAGACAAGACAGCTGAGCAGGCCAGTCAGAAATTCTAGCCCTATCATCTTGCAAGTGTGGGGGAAAAAAGACGCTCTCAAATTTTTGAGAACAGTTGCCTTTGGACAAGCAATGAACTTGGCCTCTTTTCTGAGAGCAGCTTTTCCTTTCCACCCACAGCACAGTTGAAATTTAGATTCGAATGCATTTAACTCAACTTTCAAAAAGAAACTATTCAGACTATTTTCTTAGTTTATTTTTTTGAAGACAAAATGCAATGCATTTGTATGGCCATGTGTTTCAAAAGTTGGTGCTGAAGCTACTACTTAGATTGTTTTCAATGAATGAGAATTTCATGTTTTTGTTTCCATGATAATCTGTATGTCAGTTATACTGTGTGGAATTGGAAAAGCCATCTCTTAGATATCGTCCTTTCTTCTGATAAGATACAGTGCTTGAATTAATGAACAATATCATATTTTTGATGGTTTTGATTATACCATAAAATATAAATGTATATTGTATAATTAGAGAGTTATTATATTGAACAATTGAAACTAAAACCACTAAGAGATATCTGATACCTTTACAAAGCCAGAAATTACATTTAGGCACATTCATTACATACTTGAAAGATCTAAAAATGGACTTTGAAGAATAATGATTATCTAAAAGTATGCCTTATTCCCAAATCAAAGTAATATTCTACAGGTTTAAAACCAAAGAAGTCCAGCCGGGCGTGGTGGCACACGCCTGTAATCCTAGCACTCGGGAGGCTGAGGCAGGAGGATCAGTGCGAGTTCGAGATCAGCCTGGGCTACAAAAGTGAACTCAAGTGAACTCAAGGCCAGCCTGAACTGCATAGTGAGACCCTGTCTCAAAAAGACAAAAAAAAAAAAAAAAAAAAAAAAAAAAAAAAAAAAAAAAAAAAACAAAAAAAAAAAAAAAAAAAA